>MU832688.1:0-68564 GCA_029204225.1 Diphasiastrum complanatum
CTTGGCAAATTGCTGCTTAGACTTCTTCTTGCCCTTGACCTTGCCTTGTTTTTCGCATGTCGCAAGTGCCTGATCGTCAGTATTTTGACGTCTAGCTTTCACCATTTCTCTGCATTGCTCTTCCTGCATCAAGATTCTGTGAGCTCGTCAAAGGTTGGCAATCTTTCTCTTGATGCTATTCCGCTCACAAACATCTGATAGGGTTCTGCAATGCCGCAAAATGCATTGTGCACCAGCTCCACATCACGTATGCGCTCACCAATAGAATGCAGTTCATCTCTCATTGTCTTGATTCTGGTCATGTATGTCTGAATGTGCTCTCCTTGTTCCATGCAGGCACTATTCAACTTTGACTTCAAAACATGATTGTTGACGGATTTGACGTCTCGAACTGCTCCTTTAACACATCCCATGCCTGTCTGGGTGTAACAGCATCACAAATGTGGGTAATGATGTGATCCTTCACTGACAAGTTAATGAAGGTCAAAGCTTTCCTCATCTTTTTGTCGAACACTTTGATATCTGTTTCATTTGGCGGCCTTCTCTCATCACCTGTGACGACTTCCCACACGTCTTTCTCCATCAATATATTTTTCATTTTTGAATTTCCACACTGCATAGTTGGAAATCCCGTCCCATTTGCTACTTTCACTCAAAATGGACTCTCCCATGTTTGCCATTGCAAAACTGCTTGAAATTTTTGCCTTAGGCTAAGAACAGTATGCCGAGGCCAACAGTGATGTCAGAAGTTGAGAATAATGACCTGCACTTTTCCCTTACCAGGCCACTCACTGCTTTTCCACCAATTTGAAAGCCAAATCGGCGTCACCTTCCGAAATGCACTCAGTCGTCAACTCCCAACAACGTGTCCAGTGGAAGGTGAAATCACCTTCTGCCATACTCTGAACACTTTCTCTGCTGCAATCACTCTGTTTTGCTGTACCGTACTTGCCAGGTACAATCTGGGTGCCCTTCGTTTGGAGGTTATAGCCTTTCGTTTGGGTCCAAAACGGGCAAAGGGACCCAAAAATAGGGACTTTTCTAGTTTTTGAACTGTTTCTTCACCTTGAAGAAACTTCACTCTTCACTTGTGAAGGGACCCCAATTCCAATTTCAGTATGAGATTTTTTAATGAAGTTGAAGGCTAAAATGCACTTCACTTCTTCAGGGCCCTCTTCAACAACCCTTCAGACTCCATCCAATGGTTGAATCTAATCCAATTGTGGATATCCCTTCTGGGTAGCACAATCTGAGCCGTCGATCTTGTAGCTTCTCTATCCAACGGATCTAACCACTCTTGTGCACTAATGGAGAGTCTTGTAAGCACTACCCACTCCGAAACGCTATGCTCTCACCTTGGTTCCACGCGCGAACAGTCCGCAACCTCCCTGTCTGCGGCCGTGCCTCCCCACACTCGTTTTTGTTTGATCTAACTCGCCTATGGATCGATTTGGGCACGATCTGAGGCCTGAAGCAGGGTCGCCCTACTGATTCCAAGTCTGTAGAGTGTTCACTCAAGAAATTCTATGGAGAAACGGTGATTTTAGCTCAACTTGACAAAGTGGCTTTTTTCACCTTTTACCGTAAATCTGCTAGGTTAACTATCTGGAGACAAATCTCTGACATAAACCTCAGAATCTCTCCATGGCTGGTTGACAATGTGATTAGCTTCCTTCCTGTCCTTACGACATCTAAAACGGTGCACAAACAGCGAAAAAATCACCAGTTATGTATAAAAAAACCTAACCCCAAACTCGATTTCAATTTTCAGTTGGCTTCAAAATTGTCAATTTTCACCAAATTTTTCCTTGTCTGATGCTATGCACAGGCTAATAGTCCCTCTGTTGAGCTTATCAAGCCTCTATAAACTAGATACCGTGCACTAGTGCTTCTCTTTCCATCTTCAACCCGCCGTAAACCCCGAACTCTCAGAAGACAGTTCTCCCGAAGCTCTCTTCAACGGCGATGCTGTACTGTGTACACTCCCTGTACGGCTCTGATACCAGCTTAGAATTTGCTTTGCACAGGAACACAGATCATGCTACACAGTAACACAGACAGAAAACACTCTACACAGCAAGCTCACATAGCAACTGTATTTCTCAAAATGAAATTACACTGTACATATAGTTGTTCACTTTGGCGGGATGCGTGTCCCGTCGACTTGCCTCGTGGCGAGGCCAACTGATCCTTATCCACTGATAGTTCCCACAGTACAGTAACACAATGATTCTACTTTAATTCTAACTCTCCTTCCATGCCTTTATTGTTGCAAAAGTATTATGTGAGGGAGAAAGGCTTGTGGGAAAGGCTTTACTCTTTATAGAACACTAACTAAGGGTAGTAGCTTGAGGTAAAGCCAAACACTCAAGTTTTACATGGAATAAAAATAATAAGCAATCTCTCTTTTGTGGACTCTCATTAATAGCTTGTGGGCTTTATGGGTGTTATGGCCTAAGCCCACGAGCTTTGTGAGCATGATGTGCTTTAAGCTCCAATGAATTTCCCCTTTGTGAACATAGCATCATCTTGAAGTGTCGATGTAGATCCACCTCTTGCTTGAAGCCTATATTCCTCATTGATCAAGATCTCTTGAAGATCCATCAAACTTGGCAAAGTCTTTTGAATAGCAATACTTTGAACAATGTTAGCATGAGCATCCAACAAGCCATTAAGAATCACTTGAATAAGCTCTCCTTCCTTAATGCTTTCATCTATGCAAGCTAACTCATCATTCAATGCTTTCATTCTCAAAACAAAAGTACTTGGACTTTCTTCATTCTTTTGCAAACAAGAAAAGATTTGCCTTCTTAGAGTTAACACTCTAGAAGTAGACTTGGATTCATTCTTCAATGAATTCTAAGCTTCCAAAGATGATGTGCATTTACCAACTTCCTTGAGAAGTTCATTGGTAACATTTATCTTTATCACGTGTAGAGACTTCTTGGCCCTCTTGTCATACCTCAGTTGATCTTGTTGTGTTGCTGGTCTCTCCTCCAAACCTACAACAATATCCAAAACATCATTCATCTCAAGAAGTGACTCCATCCTCACTTTCCACAATGAATAGTTACTTGAGATAAGCCTATCATTGGCTTCCAACATGACTCCAATTGAGGTTGCCATGTAGCAATGATCTAATCTTCTCTTTCAACCTACTTCAATGCACAAAGCACTCCTTTGAACAACAACAAATGCTTTAAAAAGAAATCACCAAGATTTGAAACTATCTCACAAATTCTCTTCTAGCACTTATCCAAGCAAATCAACACATAGAATCATGGAATCTTGATCAACCTATGATCTATCCTCAATCTAATCACTTTTGCCGCTTCCTAAGATTGAAAAACACTCAAATGAAGTCCAGAAAACTCACTATCTAGAGATCCTATCAAAATTAGGGTTTTGACAAAATCACAAAAAACGGACTATTCCAAATCTACATGCAAATGCTGAAATTTTGATATGCAATCTATAAGCCACCACTTAGGCTGATCCAATGATCCAAAAAATCGGCCAAATCCAGTATGTGAATTCAAAAATCAGAATTGATCAAGTATATTGACCTATTTAGTGTTTTGATCTACAAAAGATCCAATCTACAAAAGCAAAAAACTCGATTTTGATGTAGAATCCTCTCTAGCATGCTCTAGACTTGATATCTTCACCAAATCATTGATAGATCTGATTTTCTCCTTCATAACCTGAAACACAAGCTCTGATACCATGTGAAAGATTTCAGATCCTTAAGATCCAATCTACTTGAATGATCTTTCATTAGAAAGAAAAATACACTACCAATCTCACCAATGTAGAAAAATCAGCATCTACACACAAATTGAGATGCAAACACCAATAGAACTTGATAAAACTTGAATGAAATGATTATGTACTGTTGCTGTCCATACAAAATCAGCAAGCTACTATATTTCACACGTGTGGATCCAAAAATTGCAAATATAGATCATTCTACACATAGAATTGCAAGCAATAACCAAGATAGTGCACCAATGGATAGTAGAACCCAAGAGAACCATGTATAAGCATGAAATGAGATAGAGAAGAGAGAAGAATGCTCTCTCCACGAGTTACATCCTTTTATAGCAGGTCCAAACCCTATTTGGCCACTTGGCTTTCCCACCAAAATCTTAACCCTACTAATTTTGGGTCTAGATTCAATGTACCCAACTATTCAAATTTGAATCTACTCCAACTCGCATTCTAACTTTCCCATTCAAAAAGTGTTTATTCAAATGAAATTTAGACTAATGAACTTTGAAAAGTCAACCTCTAAGTCTATTTGTCTCTCTACTAATAGGAAATTAAGACTTGATGGTGTTCTTTACATCCTTCACTTTCAAAGAATTTGCTAAGTGTTGGACAAATGATAGAGAAAGGATACATGGTAAAGTTTGGTGGTGATTCTTGTTTCATTACAAAGGAAGAAATCTTGGTTGCCAGGGGCAATAGACAAGGTAGACTTTTCAAGCTTGATGCTTTTGTTATGGCTAACAAAAAGGATGAAATGGAAAAGGAGATTGGTCTCAACTTTCCAAAGTTCCCTTTTAGCATCAATAAGATTGGTGGATCTTCTGCAAAGTCTAAAAAGCTTCCTTATGCTAGATCTAGGTCAAGATCTAATATGCTTCTTGGAGATGTTTATCTTTGTGCTAACTTGGCTAGTCTTGAGGATAATGATGGTGTTTCAATGGTTCTTCATGGCAAGTGCAATCATGCAAAAGATAAGGAAAGAGCTAACTTCATCAATGGAGGTGAAGGTTCTTCCTTGGAAAAGATTGTTGTTAATGATTTCTTTGATCATATGGAAAAAGATGTTGCTAGGTGCAGACATTCTTTTGTAACGAGTCCAAGAAAATCATTTTTGCAGCAAGTGGAGTCACATGTCTTCATAAAGAGAGTAGATCAAATGGTTCTATCAAGAGACTTGGTGAGGGAGATAGTCACAAGTCAAGAAGAAGAGAAGTATGTGAAGTGTTCAAAGTAGGATGTACTTTGAATGTGTCATTGTGAATGATAGTGAGGATGAATCATTATAATATGAGTCATTACCTAAAACATTGAGTAGAAGTCCTTGTTTGAAAAAAGAGAGTACTTCAATCATCCTTAGGTTGAAGGTACTAATGATTCTTTTCATGGCTTCTAATGCCTTTGAGGTTTCTACTTCTTATGATGCAATCATTAAGAGGGAGTCTTATGAAGGAAAGAGCAATGGAAGATTGGTTCTTGCGAAGATCCAAGGCAGGGATCTCACATCTCTTCATAAACTCAAAGGATTCTATGATTGTGAATTGATCACTCATGATCAAGATGGAAAAAGGTTGGTTGGAGAAGACTACATCGAGAGGCAATTTCTTCAAGGCAAGAGAGATCTCATTGGTGAGCTTATTGAGGTCTGTTATGGACTCAAAAGGTCTGGAAAATTTGATACTCATCTTCACCTACTCTACTTCATGTTGGATGGAAAGTTTGGAATCTATCTTTTAATTTATGGTGGTGACATTGGTGACATTGTTTTCACTAACCTTTGTGAAAATTCGAGATCAAGCATTGATGAGATCTTGTTGGATCTAGATCATATGTTTGAGAGGGAGTATTTCTAGAGGTTCAGGTCTGAAGATAATCATATCTTTGATATCTTTGATGATCAAGAGAAAGGTAAGCAAGTGGAAGCGACTCACTTTTCTTTACTCACATGTTTTGGAGAATCTTCTTGTGTAGATGATGCTATGCAAGTGGATATTGGTTCTCATGGTTTTCATACTGGAAAAGCAAATAGTTATGTTGTGGTTGCTTGAGGTCCAAGTGACGGTGTATGTATTGCAGGCTCCTCAAAAGAAAGTCTCCCGAGGTGGTATAGTAAGAAGATGGGATGACTAGAGCCAATGTTGAAATTGTGCCTATGCTGATCACGTTTTAGAGGACTATGAGCTTAGAGCTACTCTTCTAGAAAATGGTTCAATTCAAGAGCATAGGAAAACCACAGAAATTTTTTCAAGTACACTCATCAAATCTACCTTGCTATTGCACCAACAACTAAAAAAGGATTAGTGATGCTACTCTTGAAGCCATGTTTGTAAAAATGGCCATTGGTATACAAGGATAAGGTCATTGTAGAAGGAAGAAAAGGATCACTTGTATAAAACTCGGGGATATCTGCACAAAGAAGGCTAACATGAAATGTGGTTATCAGTTTTGAAATGGGAGGGGGTTTGAATTCATTAATTGACATGAGTGTAGACTTGTGCAATTGGAATATGGCCACAGTAGCAAGCAGCGAGTTTAGCAGTACAAGCTGACTGCTAAGCCTGTACTGCTAAGCTCGTTGCTTGCTACTGTACTTGCAAGATTTGTACAGTCATTGGTTGTGTTTGCTTAGCAGTACTAGCAACAAAAGCAAACACAACCAATGACTTGTTGATTGTCAACAAAAGACGCATGCTGACACTCAATGTTCGGGAAAGCCGACATAGTCTAAGAATGGAACCGGCATCTGGCATGGCAAAAATTGTACAGGATTTTTTATGTCATAAATCTTGGGTTTTGTAGGTGAAAACTGACAAGTAGAGCTTGTCACTCAATAGAGGTCGAAGAACTTACATAACGGGTTTGAGGCCATAATGATTATCTTAAAATCATACATAAATGTAGTGTTGTATCATCATTGAGACCAAGCAAACCAGGAAAGGATGTTCGTAACCTAAGGAGTGAACATTGAAGTAGTATCGATGGAGATATTTGAACTGAACTTGAAAAAAGAATAAGTAGCAATCAATACCACTATTAGAAAGAATAGCTTTTCAGGTAAGCCTAGAGAATGTTGTTGAGCACTTGGGATTGGCCATAGACAAGAATGATATGCAATCTTCATACAAATCTCAAAGTCGAGGAACTTAGTAAGGTGATGTTCCCTCATGAAGTTTGTATCATGATACAAAACAATAGACCTGGGTAACCCATGAAAATGAAACTAATGGAGTCATAGATATACAAAAAAATAGACCTCAGTAACCCATGCAAATGAAATCACTGGAGTGACCGATGAGAACACTATTCAACATTTTGCAATAAAATGAGCTTGCTTTCACAAACAGTGAACAACTAAAAAAGATGTACATGATGGTACCTAAAAATATAATTCATAGAAATGGCCTGTCATGTTTGTGAATAGGCGAATGATGTAGCTTTTTGATTGGGGCAAGTTGACTATGTCTATCATCTATATGAAACTTGATGCAACAAGGTAACCATGGAGTTGTATTTTTGATGTGGCCAATAGAAGTGGGGGAGAGTATGTTGTAATGTTTATTGGAACCTGTGCTGTCAGTAAGGATTTTAACATGATAGTCACAATTAGATGGGACACAATGCTGGCGATAGTGAAGCAAGCTATTTTGTAAGAAAATAGGATGGCACAAGTTGATTTTTTTGCAGCAATTAATGTATGACAAAAATATGGACTAGGTACAAAGGGGTAAAGACAATGTACAAAATGGAGGAAATCGTTAGATAAGCCATGATAGACAAATGGGCCAAGTGTGGAAATAAAGCATTTGCAACGTGGTTAGATTGTTCGGGCCAGCAATGGATATCAGAGGGCTCCTCTTATTTTTAGCACCCTGACGAGTGCTGGCACGCGTCAGGGTGGGCCAGGCAGGGAGTTTTTTTTTTTTTTTTTTTGGAATTGGTTGCCCTGGTGCCACGTGTCGGGCACCAGGGTTTATCCCATAAGCAAATCTCTGAGATAAACCAGTACCTATATATAACTGAACTCACCTGCTTACTCACATGTGTGCAGGTGGGTGTGAAGCTGCCTAGTGCCACCTGCCCGGTTCCCGGCGCCACCTGGGCACTGCCTGCGCCCTGGCGCACCCGCTTGTGCCTTTTTGGCCAGCCCCTGGCTGGCGCACCCTGGCGCGTTAGGGTGCTAAAATTATGTGGAACCATATCAGAGGTATAGGACAGTATAAGGGAGACCTAGCTTTGTTGTCACCAAGGCAACGTTGTTTGGTACAAGAAATAATGAAGAGACGAATGATCAATAGCTAAGTCAAAAGGTCTATACCGAGTAGATAGTATCAGCACTTGAGCACAAAGACAACAATCAACAATATCATATGATGCACTGGGGTACCTAATTGATGGTAAACATAAGCATTAACATCCTTGTTTTGTGTAAGGACGATAGCTAGCCCAATGCTAGAAGCATCAGTCTCTGCTGTGAAACTGAAGCGGATGGCATGACTTACGGTAAGAGAATTCCTATAGGTTCTCAAAACAAGTTTCAGGGCTGAGTTGTTGCAAAGGAACAATGACTTGTTTCTAGAGCAAGGAACTGGTGAGGTGATGGTTGGTCTAGGCCAATCACCAGTGGGTGCAAATTTGGTTGAATCAAAGCCTAATGTCAGTAGACAAAAAATCTAAGATCTTCTGCACGTATACAAACTTCCTATTTGCCAAAAAGCTGTTGTTCTACCATGCATCAGAAATTGATGATGTGGTGATTTAGAGCTTTTAAAACAAAGCTCAACTATTTCTTGTGGGGGAAACTACGATGTGGCAGAGGTTATAGAAGGGAGTGTTGCAGGACACTACCATGAAAGAGCAGAAGGTCGAACCACATGGATGACCTGGGCAAGGGATAGCAAGCAACAGCTGTGGTAGCACAAGAGGAAAGTGGTCTCAAGGGAATGGCGCATAGGTGGAATAGTTTGAGGAATGTGCAACTTGCCAGGAATATGGCATTTTGCAAACTGTGGCTGAAGACCAATGATATTCTCTCGTAAGGGTTCATGCAGACCATTGTTGAATAGCACAAGTAATTATGCTGAAGGATTATCCAGGAAAGCGTATGAATCTCCAAAATCCTTATATGTACTTGAGAAAGAAAGCTGTCTAGTGTACATGATGGGACTCAATACATTGATAAATATGTGATGATGGATTGATGAGAGCAGCAAACATACATTTCTTGAATGTGGTTCACTTAAGAATACGAGAAACCTCACCTGCCAAAGCATGACCTTTGTAGGTCTTCCACCAGAAAAGCACATGACCGTGCATATGGAATATTATTGCAAAGCAAATCTTCTCCATATCACCCATCAGATGATCAGAGAAACAATAGTCCAAATTTACAGCCAATGCTCCAGAGTCCAAGTCTTAAAATATACTTGTACAATGATGATTATCAATTTTTGTTTTACCTTTGAAAGTACGAGGAAGCCAGGAATAGCATGTGGAATAGGTATTGCAGTTAAAAAGCAATGTAATAGCTCCTGTAAAGGTGGCTGTGACCGAGAGAAAGGAATGCACATAGCTCAAAAATGGCATATGAGAGAAAGGTCCATGAGGCAGCATACATATATGATTGGATGCATGGTCAATGAATGATAGTGCATTGTGCTTAGATGATGGAGTATTATACAGAGTAACCGAATCTGACGGAGACATAAACCAGAAACTTAGATGATGATGCTTTAAAAAATCAGAAAAAGTTGCTGAATGCCAAACGAATGCTAATCAAGTTTAAAATCAATAGTTGCTTGACTCTTAAGTATTTGTCTCTGTCGCTCTAACTTTAGGAATGAATCCCTCAAATATCTGTAGAGTAGATATCGATCTTTGATTTGTAGAAGTCTGAATTAGCAACATGAGTGATACTAAAACAGGGAAGCAAGGTGGTCTATTCCTCTCAATAAGAATTCTAGTGCTCTCACTAGTACAATTGTCATAAAGCTGGCATGCTTACATGCTTTGATACCAGGTTGGCAACCACACAAGATCTATTGCATACATATGAGTAGGAGTTTACCGACAACAGACAACAGCACAAGGATCTATCTACCACATGACACAACACAACGCAACACAGTGGAATGCGTGTACAATTAATGGATTGCGAGGACATACCTTGATTTTGGGTGCACCGCAATGCTTTGATGGAGATCTATGATCTCCTTTTTTAGGGTCTTACAACCTCACACATTTATCTCCCATAGTAGTAACACACCTCTAGGTGAGATGTGCGTACTCTGCTCAGACGTTCTAGATTCTCACAATGATGATGAGATAATTTATAGTTTGCATTCTCACACGCTTGAATTTGGCCGTTTAATTAATGATTTTGGGCTCCTTATTACATATAAGGAATAGTTGTATTATAAAAACCTCAGACCATAATTTACAACATTCACGTGGCACAGTAGGACAATAAAACAGCTACTATATCACAATGATCATCAGCATGTGTCTGTCTCTAATCCAAAGCTGGCTGTCTAGTAACACAATTGTATCTTAGAACTCATTTATTGATTTCTTGACTATCTATGCCCTTATGAGTGAAAAAAGTTACACCAAAAGAGTGAGTAAATGGCATGGTCTCTACAGTGCCCAAAGCAGAATCAACTATAACAAAGATCTACAATGTATGAACTGTGCTTTCTAGTTAGGTTTTGAGCAAGCTGAACTAAGGAGATGTAAGTTCTCCTTAAGTTTTTCATGAGGAAGTAGGGATTTCGTTTTAATGGTTTCGCTCAATTTTTCGATGAGGATGTAGGGATTTTGCTTTAATGGTTTCGCTTTAGTGCTAGCCTTCATCGTTGTCGAGTCTACCCTTAGAGAGGTGATGGAAACTTAGTATGTTGGTTGTTGTACGTAGGAAAGGTGATTGACCTGCAGCTACTGTAGGATACTGAAAATGTGAGAAGACATGTTGTAGCATATAGTCTGTGCTATCGGTGATGAAATTGATGGTTCAAACTTCAAGACCTTGTCGTTGGGGACCCCAGGATGTACACACGATTGAAGTAGCTAAGCTTTGAAGGCTTGAGTGAATCTAAGCTCCTAAATTTGGCATCTACTTTTTGATTTCTTGTTTTGTTTTTGATAGCATGCGAAAATTCCTTCAAATAGCTCTTGGCAGATTGCTTGGTACGATTGATCTTCTTTTTGCTTTATTGCAGTGTCCCAACGGCCACACACTCTGTTCAACTTGCAAGCTTAGAGTACACATCGTTGTCCCACTTGCAGATATGAACTTGGAAATATCAGATGCTTGGCATTAGAGAAAGTTGCAGAGTCCCTGGAGCTTCCCTGCAGATACCAGAATCTCGGTTGTCCCTTACTACAGTAAATTGGAGCATGAAGCTTAATATGTTTTCAGGCCTTATAACTGCCCTTATGCTGGTTCGGAATGCTCAGTAACTGGTGATCTAGCCACTTTGGTGGCTCATTTAAGAGATGATCACAAAGTTGACATGCATAATGGTTGCACTTTCAACCATCGTTATGTTAAGTCCAATCCACAAGAGGTTGAAAATGCAACATGGATGTTAACAGTACGTTTCTCTTGTTCATAGCACTTGACCAGCTGTTGCCCAAAAGCCCTTTTGCATCACGGATCCAGATTCGATATTTATTATGTGTAACTGCATTGACTGCTATGTGTCATAGCTTTGTTGATTGTTAATAATGGTTGTTTCTGGATCACAGGTCTTTAACTGTTTTGGACAGCATTTCTGCCATCATTTTGAAGCATTTCAACTTGGAATGGCCCCAGACTATATGGCATTTCTAAGGTTCATGGGCGATAATAATGAAGAAAAGAACTTTAGCTATAGCCTGGAAGTTGGTGCCAATGGTCGTAAGTTGGTTTGGCAAGGTGTTCTGAGAAGTATACGTGACAGTCATAAGAAGGTAAGGGATAGCCATGATGGGCTCATTATCCAAAGAAACATGGCTCTGTTTTTTCTCCGATGGTGATTGAAAAGAACTGAAGCTGAGAGTTACTGGACGTATATGGAAAGCACAATGAATGCTTGTGGCTGAAGTTCACAGCCGAGTGGGTTTTCTTCCAGTTTGGTTACATTCTACTGTGATCCACTCTTCAGCAATGTTCTCGACTGTTTGTCAGCCCTACATCATCCATAGTCATGGATTACTTACTATTATGCAATAGTTCCATTCTTTATGAAATCCATGGACATAGAGGGAATAGTTGTGACATCTGTGATATTATCTTACGATCCTGAAGGTAACTATGTTGCAAGATATGCATTTGTTAAAATCTTAACGTCTGGCAATTGCATGCAACAGGTTGGGGTGCAACACAGCCTCTTGCTCAAATCAAGAGATTTTGTTGACTTAAACAACAAGTTGTGTTTCACTCCAAAGTGTTGCTTGAGCAAAAGGTTGCATGCAACACAAAGTAGAGAAAACCTGTGGCGTGAGCAACAATAGGTTGGCACAATATAACATGTTGCTAAAATCAATTTTTTTTTGATTTGAGCAATAGGTCGTATTATACCAACCTGTTGTTCATGCAACAGGTTGTCTCTATGTTGTGTTGCATGCAACCTGTTGCTCAAGCAACACCTTGGAGTGAAATAGAACTTGTTGCTTAAATCAACAAAACCTCTTCCCTACCACCTAGTTTCTAGAATTTAAAATTTTACAAAGATTATTGCCCCATGTAGCTTGTTGTTTTGCTGTAGATTGCTGGCCTTTTCTTCTTACTCATGCCTTTGTTAATTAGTGCATCCTCGTCTGCCCTTGGAATCGCACCCAAGCTTCTTAGTCTATTGCTTCTTGCTTGGACACAACTCCCCTTATGGCTTTTGGTGCTTCTAGCTCATTTGATTCCTCATCTTCTCTCAACTTGTGGTCCTTGTCTTGCTTGGAGATAGTCCTCTCATTAGACATGTGGCTATCACTAGATGCTACTCCATGAACTACTTGCACAGCTCCTCTGTTTGCCATCTTTCTCCATGATTCTTTCATGCTCCTCCGTTGTTATTCTCCTCTCGGGTGTTTGAGGACTAAATTGCATTGTCATAGTGCACAGTCCCAAGTGGACCATATATGGCTCAAGTGACCTAACCCTCATGAGCATGTATAAATGCTTCTTTTCTGCCTTTCAAATGTAGTGTCACTATAGTCTCTCTTTATATGGTATCAGAGCCAAAGGTGCTCCTCTTCCCCATATGAGTCTAAGCCCTCATGTGTTGTGGCATCCCCTTGACCTCGTAGGTCGATTTTCAAGAGCAGGTTATTCTTTTGAATCTGGCTCAGACAGCTTTGAGTTTTGAGATCTATAGCCCAAGTTATGAGCCTCCAAGTGTTTTTCTATCTTCAGGAAAAGGAAGAAACTCACGCAGATTTAACAATCAAGCCAAAGGAAACTATTCAAACGGCCTTGGCAGACATTCCAATAATTATCAATCTTCAACATCACGTCATAATCAACATCAAGGTCCTTCCAATCAGAGGGTCCCACAGGCAAAGCAAACTCTGGAAGAGGAGGTAATCAGAATAAGACTCGAAAGACATGCAATTGTCATTACTGTGGAATCGCAGGCCATTAGGAACCTGAATGCAAGAAGAAACAATGGGATATAGCCAATGGTCAATACAATGAGAATCAAGGCAATCAACACAGATAGTCTGCACATTATGCTAATGAACAAAATCAAGATAATTCTTAGGAGCAATTCTAGCACAAAGTCTTCATTTCTCAATATGCCATAACAAAAAACCCTTGTCAAAACAATCAAGATGAAAATACTTGGTGGTCTGATTCCGGTGCAAGAAACCGCATGAATCCTGAAAAGGATTGCTGCTCCTCATCTCTCATGGGTATGCTGTAGAATGATGCTTCCTATCACATCACTAATCCCAGCGTATAAAGCATTGACAACACAAAGACATTAATCAATAAAGCAATGGCATAAAGCATAACTCACATATACGCAATGATCACACAACGTACACAGCAAATGATCACAAAAAGCGGTGTTTATATATTAGATGTGCACTGTACATCAATGTACATCAAGAACCTACTTTATGCCACGTCCAGGCGACAACATCAAGAAAACACATTTTAGCTATTTAAGTGTTTAGCAGACTAGGACTATGAAATGTCCGTTAACCTAATAGTTTAACTAACATATGCTATAGGAGCACGATTACATTCAAAAACTAAGAATGTAGCTAAAGGAAGAGTTGTTACGACTGTAGCAACAAAAGCAGCTCTGCTTTCCCTCTGTATAGATGCAGGTACGCCAGGAAATGCAAATAAGTCTGGCCGATTGTCTACAGCGACAGGAGCTGCCCATTGATTTGCTGGGGCAGGGGGAAAGGCAGGCAAAGCAGGAAGCACTCCTCCAACGGGAACATTAAAGTTGATGAGAACATAGGATGGATCAAACACATCATGTGTTTTTGGTTATTCTGCAAACATTTTCTCCAATTGGTCCCCGTATCAATCATATAGTGTTACTCCTTCAACATGCCCATTCGCTTGAACCACAAGTTTGCCTGCTAGTACTTCAGTCACATTCCTTAAATGATCAATTCTCCAACTCATGTAGTCTCCATCTCGGTGCAAAGCCAAGAGTGGCTCATATAAGTCAGACGCATAAAGGGTGCTAGGACTAGCAAGTGGTGCAGTGCATAAGTTGATAATAGACCCATCCAGCGACGCTCCATTTTGAAGGAGATTTCCCACCGTGCCATGCGAACAATGTCTCAGATGCGCTCGGTTGATTTTAGAAATATCTTTTTGAAAGCTGCTCTTTGGCCCTTGTTGGTGCAGCTTATGAATTCTGGATCATCAACAATAGATGCCACCACTTCCAAATCTGTTAGTGGATGATCTAAGGAAAAACCAGCTCTCACTAGTACTGCCTCCAATGTTTGACGATCCACATCTCTCAAATTTGAATCATCGAGATGGTTTCTCAAATTAGACATCTTGAAATGAGAGAAACATCGAAGTTCAAATCAATCAGAAAGTATAAATGTCAATGATTTTTCAGGGAAGAGAAATGATCACAGAGGATTAACAGTGTGGAAAGCAGGTTAGTTAGGAACTATTAAAACCTTTGAATAGATTTAAAGGGGATCTGACTGTTGGTTCCTGTCCTGCAAAAGATTGTTCAAGAGAATGAGCTGTTTGGAATCGGTTGATGATCAGCTGTTGAAAGCTGAGTTGGACCGAAATTGGAACAGTGAATGTTGGAGGTTGAAACAACAGGAGTGCCGCTGCCCTGTACCAGATTTTTGCACTTCCTATTGCTTGCTGCAGATCATCTCTCTGAAATTTGTCTCTATATGTGACCCTGAAACCAGGGTGGTTGAACCTACACCAGTCGATGAGTCCACAGGGCGCTACAGCAGAAATAAGGGAGCTATCAGCGATGGCTGCAACTTAATTCTGCCAGTCGGTGTGTAGCAAGACAGCGTGGATGGATTCTGTGTGGTTCCGGCTGCAGATGAGCAAATGGAGGGCGCGATCCAGCCTCCTGTTTTTGCTTGAAATTTCCTTTTCTTTCTCTCTCTCTCTCTCTCTCTCTCTCTCTCTCTCCCTCTCTCTCTCTCGATGTTGGGAAGCCTTTTTTGGAATCAGAGGAGGTGGCGGATTTTCCCTTTGTGGCCTATAACTCTTTTTTTGCCCCTTTGTGAGGAAAAAACCTTCCTTTAGTAGGGTTAGCATGCCTTGTAACATGTGTCTATTTTTGTGTTTATTTTTTTTCCTTGTCTTATGAGGTCATTGCATGGATTTTATTTGACGAAAATTTTGGTAGTTACATGCCAGTTTGAGGTGTTACACGTGAAATAAAAATGTGGCCGGAATTTTTTTGAACCTCATATCTGTTATGACTGCCATTGATCTACGTGGTTTCAAAAAGGAAATTTTTGACGGAATTGCCCACACTAACGGTTGAGAATCCTCGTCGATTCTCCAGACAAAAAACCCAGAGATTGGTGTGAAGAAATAACTTTTTGCTATCCTAACAGATCACCTATGAGCTTGGTTCATAGATTTAGGATTGACAACAAGATATTCGTTCTTCATGGAACCGGTACTCGGTTCGAGGGAATTAAATTTTTCCAATACAATCTTTGTTAATAATTTAACTTTGGAGCATGTATTCTCCATGTACTTAAAGGATGTTTTAACAATACTTATATTTTTCCTTTTCGACCTTGAAAACTTTGATGATTTTGTTAGTGCACTCTAGGTGATGTCGATCATTGAGGATTGGGGCAAATCAAAGTTTTGGTAAGATACTTGTCAAGGCAGAATTCGATTGAACTAATGGTATATGAATAGTTATTAAATGGAAGTAATTCTTTATTCGCTTCAAATTTTTGACGAATATAGTAAAAGAAATACTGGAATCCAAACTTTATATACTTCCATTAGTTATGTTATAATTAGCCGACTTTTGACGGAGTAATACTATAGCCAGTAAATGAAAAGGGAAAATTGGTTATCATTTACTATGTGTTTACGAAAAATTCTTGAATTTTTTTGGGGGATAAAAAATCAAAGGGAGGAAGAAAAATGGACACCTGAGTTAGTTTTGTGTTATGTAATTTGGATTTCTGGATAATCCGTATGGGAAAGTTGCATAATACCAGTTACGGAGTGATTTCATAGTAGTGGATTTCATTTAATTGAATTCCTGTAGGATATCATGCATGACCATGAGAATGACCGTAAATTTTAATATGAGTTGGATGAATAAGGAATGTGTTAACATATGGATCATATTCAAGTTATTAGTACAGTAAACGGCTTTCTTTTAAGGATAAAGATCCTTGATTGATAAAGTTTTTACTAATCAAAAATATTTAAGATGTGACGGTAATCCATGTGTGGAGCCTTATGGTTGGACCATCCTTTCATAAAGGGATTATTATTCATCTGGAAATAAATTTATGGATTCTTTAGTGCTTGGTTATAATGATATGTACCTATACCTGGTATAGGAGAGGTTGAATTATGGATTATCAGATATGGCGGTTCAGGATTGTCTAGAAGGAAGAGCTGGTGGTCTGGGACATCAATAATTTCGACAAGAAAATTCTAGGACTGTAAAGATTTGATTGTCAATGGTAAATTAGAGTACCTATTCATGATATGGGAAAAGTAGGCCATTGGTTGATTGAAGGGTATTTTGGGAAATTTTGAGATTTAGTACAGACCCATTAGGTATCTCATAATTTACAGAATTAGAGAACCCCTAAGCTATTTCTCATCATTTTAGAACCCTTACTTCTTTAAAATTTCTCAAAGATTGGATATCAGACATATTTTTGATCCTTCTAGTGTGAAGTTATTTTTGGAATTTTTGAATGAATTCTTGAGTCTTTTGTGGTTTCCATTTCTCCAAACCCAGCTCATCTGTTCTGCAAGGATAGATCTAGCATAGATAACGTGAATTTCTTGAGGTTCGAGCAATTGTTTTTGACGTCCCATCATTTCATGACTTGCTTGTAAATCCCTTTGAAACTTGTCTTTGCCCTTGGATTTTGCTCTATAAGAGGAACTTGCTATGTTAGCACCTAAAGACTATGGTAATGTTGAAGTTGTCCTCTGCATCGTCTCCTTGATTTTCACCAGAAGGCTTTGCGCTTTCAGAAATATCTTCTACATTAGAAAATGTTGATCTTTTTTATTTAACAACATTGGATCTAATGGTTCTTTGTGTCTACCTTTCCCTATAAAGAATGAGTTCCTTGACGTGGGATTGTAGACCGACTTGAATCAGTAACGGAGTGCTTGCTTGATTCGGAACCACTACAATTCTCACCCGATGGAGAATAGTACACTGTTTGGGGATTCACGAGACACAAAGATGAAGAACTAGTACAAAATTCACTGACTTGAATTGAACTTGGAGTCAATTCATGGTACACAGTTGTAACTTTAATGTCAAATGAAAAACTAGTAGAAACTACATCATAGTAAGTTGGAGCAGGAGGAATTAAGGAAGATGGGCTTTCCTTTGGGAAACTACTAAAATACTAGTTCACACCTAAGAGATGCAAGAAAATTGAAATATTACCTTTATGGTCAAGACATGCCAAAACAAACTAACAAGAAACAAAAAAATTCTATATTTAATTCTATGCTAAGCATAGAAGTTATGTTTGGCATGGAAAGCTATGCTGGCCATGGGTTCCACAGATTGGAGGTATGCCAAAATGCATAGAAAACATATGACTAGAAATATCAGAGCAAAATCAAAAATTTCAAGGCAAGAGTAGGCAATGAGTCCAATGTAGTAACTCTTTCTTAGGTAGTTTGAGAGATTTAGGGTTAAGGTCATAGTCAGGGTAAGTTAAGGTTAGGGTTAGAGAACAAATTTAGATCGCTTAATAATATATGAAATTTAATAGTCGACTTGGCCAGCAATGGCATTGGTTTTGGCCTTCTTGATGTCTTCGAACTCGAAGATTTCTAGGTGGTCTTGGCAATTTAAGATCCTTGTTACTGGCAATTTAGCAAACGAGGCATCACCAGATAATGAGACAATTTCCAGTCGTAAATATTGCCTTGAAGGACATTATGTGTTATGATTTGTATGAAGAACCCATTTTTATTGTTGAATGAAAGATAAGTAGTCAGTTGATACTACTCAATTCCCATGTTGTTATTGATAGTCATTATCATGGAAAGCAAAACTGAGTTACTTGTCATTACTATGTTGTATGAAGATGCCAAGTTAAAATCACCTCGTAATTATGTACTAATCTAGGCCCCCGATCTCTTTCAAGCACAAGAGCGGGTAGTCCACCAAGTGTGGCCAAAATACGCCACTTTGGTTAGGTCTCACACTAGTCACACGCTTTCCGGTATTGTCTAGCGAAACACCTAGATCCAAAATTTGGAAAACGCCATCGTCCAACAAACAGGATGACATGCATACTGTACACACCATATTTCACTTGACCCATGCAAATTGTAAATCAATATTAGTCGAAAACTTCAAGAGCAGAGTTGGAGACTTGGAATGTGAAAGTGCCGAATCTCCCAGTAATGATACAAAGACATAGAGAATTAGTTAATTTTCATGTTTTAGACCTAGCCCGTACTGATTTAATTTTGGAATATGAATGTTTATTTAGTAAATTGCCTTCTCTGATTATTGATTTTGAGAAGCTTGTTCTCACTTTCAAGGAGGGTGATAAGGTAGTTACTTTATTTGGCAGTAATTTTCTACATCCATCGGATGAGATTTCTACAGTTAATGAAATGGAAGCATTGGACTATTCACATGATGAAGTTTTTTCAATTTTTGCTATTCTAGTTGTGGATGTTCCTGATATGTATCTAAATGGTTGTGAATTCTCAACAATTTTTAACTCGGTAAGTTTAGATCATGAATAAGCAATGAAATAACAAATCATAAATGAAATTAAAGATGGTTTTCCATCTCACTTACCTCATGGTTTACCACCATCTAGGTCAGTAGACCATAGGATAGAGTTAATTCCAGGAAGTCAACCTATCTCTAGACAACCTTATAGGTTTTCTCAAAAAGAGGAGATAGAGATTTCAAATCAAATTGAAAATTATCTGAGGATGGGACATATACAACCTAGTAAATCACCATGAGGTGCTCCTATTCTTCTAAAAGCGAAGCAAGATGGAGGTTTCCGGATGTGTGGATTACAAGGGGTTAAATAAGGTGACTATCAAGAATAAATATACGCTACCCAAGATGGATGACCTTGTAGATCGCTTGGATGGAGCTCAGTATTTCACCAAGATAGATCTCAGGACAAGGTACCATCAAATAAGAATTAAATCGAAAGATGTCCAAAAGATAGGATTTCGTTCTAGATTTGGTCATTATGAGTTGCTCTTTGGGTTGACGGATGCCTCAACAACGTTCCAACAATTTGTTTCGTCCATATTTGGAGAAGTTTGTGGTAGTATTCCTAGATGATATTCTCGTCTACAATAAGACCTTTAAGCAACATGTAGAACACTTGAGAATTGTCTTGATGAAACTCCGATAGGACTTACTCTACGATAAAGAATCCAAGTGTGAATTCTTTAAGCGGGAGTTGGTTTATCTTGGTCATAAGATCACAGTGAATGGGATCAAGATTGACGAGGATAAAATCAAGATAGTAATTGAATGGCCAATTCCGCAAACTATGAGACAAGTTAGATCGGATTTACAGTTTTCTTCAGAAAGGTAGCAGCTCCGCTCAATAATATGACAAAAGGGATTGTTAATAAAAGAAAAAGAGGAATCAACCTTGCGCGCCTATTGTTTGGAACGAGGAATTGAATCAGTGTTTTGAGAAACTTAAAACTTTGGTTGTTTCAACTCCTGTATTACAAATTGCAAATTCAAACTTACCTTATGTCATGAGAATTGGCGCAAGTGATATTGCAATTGGAGTGATTATATTACAAATGAATAAGCCACTAGCATTTGAAAGAAAAAAATTCATTAGTCCTCAGTTGCGTTATACTACCTATGGAAAGGAATTATTTGTAGTAATCCATGCACTTAAATCTTGGAGACACTACTTGTATGGTAGTAGATTTATAGTGTATACGGATCACTAGCCTCTTAAGTATTTTGAAGTAATCTATGAACAAATGTTGTCACAAGAAGTAAGAAGCAAAAAAAGTAGTAAACAGATTCTAAAGTGTAGAATCTGACTACACAGAATGAGATCCATGTGCTTCTTTACCACACGTGCTCTCTCAGTGCTTCCCATATGTATGGAGCATGTCGCTTTTGGCAGGAGCTGATTCCATATAGGAATACATTCCTTCATTCGTAAAGAAGTTCAGGAGATACGGGCTGTATCTCGCATGATTTGGGTTGCAAACTCATCAACAAATCTTTGATCTGCTTAAATGACAAGATCACTTTAGTGCTTTGGTCTGATCTAAGTGCTTAACTTTATCTAGGAACCAAAATCTTTGCGGAATCACTTCATTGGGGTGCACAACAAAAGGATCATACAAGGCCACATAGAGAGATAATGAAATGGTTCTAAGATAGTTATTATCAATCTTTAGGATTATGGAGGACCAATGTGACAACATTTGTTTATTATCAACATAAAAGTTTCTTTCACATGAAACAAGCTTAGGATGGTGTTGATGATAGCATAGTGCATTCAATTATGCCCATTCCCAAATAGTAGCAATACTTCAAGAAGAGTTTCTATGGTAGGTGAAGTGGTGGATGGATATTGGCCAGATAAACACACATTTGTGCTGCGTAGGACTTAGAGATATAGAGGAAGAGCTATGGCGCTGAGCTACTCTATGGTGTCAGTAGCATCAGGAGCATGCTCTTCTTCTCAAGTGCTCACTTGTATTCGATGCCCTCGCTGCCACTGCTCCTCCACCCCCCTCGCCACCACTGCCAATATCTTTCCAGCACACCCAATGTTGTATGCTGCCAAGTTAGCAATGCACCCTGGAAGCAAGGGGTGTAGCAACATTGGGAAAGCAGCAGCAGCAGCAACCGAGAAGAATGAGAATGATGCTGGAATGGAGAGCTTGCAAGAGGAGGATTTGATGGAGCTCAAGTTTGGGCGCATGCTTGGTGAATACCCGTATGTCATCTAAAGAAGGTCTCACATTCTCTACTGACAATGGGTTTGCTATTGATGTTGTTAAGGATATTTCCTTGAAGGATGTGGCTGGTTGGATGCACCGTGGATAGAGAATTAGGGCCTGAGACATTACAACTTTATGAAGTCTCTTCATTTGACTTTTCCCAATCTTTAAACTTTAAAGTTTAAACTTTTGACTCTTGAATTGTAATTTGTGATTCACTGATTTGTAAATTGTTACTAGTTAGAACTTACTACTTACTACTTAGAAGTCATAACTTAGTGCCAACTTCCAAGTGGTTAGTGGTCAGTGCATTGTAATTTGTAAGTTGTAAGTTGTAACTTGTAAGTACTAAGTAGTAAGTTCTATAGTTTGTAACTTTACTGTTTACAATTTTTGGAAGTTCTTGGATGTTTGAAAATTGAGACTGTATGATGAATGGTGACAATATCAATAATTGACTAAGGAAAGTGTCAAGTGACCATAGTTACGACTCACCATACTACAACTTCTCCTCTTGAATTGCATTCTCTAGAGCATTCTCATGAAATTGGATGTATCTACTTGTTACTTGACTGTCTATGACATGTGTAAACCCTCAAAAACACATTCAACAGATAAAAATTGGATTTTAGGGGCGAATCTTCCTCTTAAATCACAATCAATAATTTCATGCAACACAATAGTCCTTCAGGACACCATATAAATCAATGGGTTATGTCAAACAACAACAAATGGCAACTTGTTAAGCACAAAACAAATGTAAAGGAAATTGCAATATACAATGGTGCTACTGTTACGTACCCATAAGGGCACGCAACGGGTTACCTGAGGTGACGGTCTCATTTGTGAGGCAGAACGTTGGTCTGGAGCTATAGGTCTTTTGGGTGCCACTTGTCAGTGTCCTATTGGTGCAAAATGACCCTTTGTTATAGGGTCGCGTTAGTGTGCACCACTGATGAGTGTCGCTGGTCATGTGTGACTCCTATGGTCGGAGATGACCCCACTTGGATTATGTATATAGAGGTGGATCTCCATGAGCTTTACCCCAGCACAGGGTTGTTGCTACTTCCTCGGGCATTTTTTTTTTACCAATGATTGCAAACCACCTGCTTTTATTGGCAACACTATGATGCTTCAACAAGCTAAATTTTTTTAGCAATTCCCGGTTTCACAACCAATTCAAGCCAATAGTCTATCCAAAAGAAACAATTCATACACACATGCTAACTGATTTTCTTGCTTGTCTAACTGTTTCTTTGAATTCTCCTAGAATTTGGCTCCCAGCTAATCTGAAATTGCTCCACTCCCAACCTCGAGGCTCTGATACCATGTCAAGGATCTTACTAGCAGTGTAGCTGGCTAATTTGCAACCAATGAACACACAGATAAACTAAAAAAGAGATCATCCCACAACCCAAGAGATTGTTGTATAAATTGTATTCACCAAAGAACTGAAAGGTACATATATACCATCTTATTTTTTGGGGGAACCATTGCATGGTGTTATGGGTCCCCGTTACGAGACACGTGTCCCGACTCTACTCAGTATGTGTCGTCAAACTGGCACACATGCAAACTATCACATAAACGTAAAAACTTAAAAACAATGCTCGAACAGGAAATAGTCATGGAACTGTAAAATAAACTTGGGCTTACTTAATCTAACAAGGTAGGCAAGGGTCGAGATTGGTGGTATTGGACAACATGGCTTATTGGAGATCCGAGCTTGCTTGATGGTGGTCTATAGCTCCAGTGCATAGGGGAGAGGTCGTAGTACCTTTATGGATGGGCGGTGATGTAGCGTTCATCACCTGATTGTGTCTTAGCAATGACCGGATCGACGATGGGGAATCTAACAGCTACTCACAATAGTATTCACATTAATCCACAGACTACCACCACAGTTGGTTGCAAAGTTGAAGTCCTCCATATTACATAAAGGCTTTGAAGGCTAAAATTTGCATATAAGATTAGACCTGATTTTTACAAAAGGTTGAAGTCTAAACTAAAAGGTTGGACCTTCACAAATGCTTTGAAATGCAAATTTCACTTTGCCATGTTGTAAAACTTCAACTTCATAAAACAACTTAAATGACCTTTATTTTTTTACAAAAGGGCACAAGAATTTTAAGTAAAGGTTATTCAGTTGACATAAGAGCATTGCAGCCAAGCTACTCTATATTGTGATGTCTTTATGTTATGAGCCAGTATTGAGGCAACAAAGGAGAGAAAGGAAATACTTATCTATTACTTTGTGTCAATTCCCATACAAATTTTGATTCATTTTCCTTTGTTGGATTGATCTAGCAATTTTGAGACCTTGAACTAGACACCGTGAGATTTTGACAAAAGTTGCAACAATGTAGCCATGATTATAGCTTATATTTAATGGCTATGATTCTAGGGCTCAAGAGAACCACCAGACCCTGGAGGTTGGAAGTTCCATTCCAAATTTGTTAGTAATAGAGAATTGCAACTTTGTAGCATCACTCAAAAAATTGAAAGTTTACTGGTATTGTTCCTTTCAGCACATTTGATCCTTCTCATCAGTATAGCTTCTCAAAAGATTTTGCACTTTGCATGCATTCTCTAGAAAATGCATTTTTAGGTTGTTTCAGAGTCATATGTGGTGGCAGGTTTTGGTCGTGGAAGACACCAATCAAGAGGTAGAAACTCAAATCGTGGATCATTCCAACAATTCCAAGAACAATCAAATGATGGCCCAAATTGAGGCAACTGGCATCAAGGTCGAGGTCGAGGTCAAGGATGTGGCAATCCAAGGCAAAAGAAACCTGAGAATTGCCAATATTGCAACAAACCTGGTTAGCAGAAAGGCAAATGGCAGGTAAGCAATTATGTTGATCAACATCAATTTGATGATGATCAATACAAGGATGATGCAGGTGAGAGTTCAAACTTGTTCATTATGGCACTAATGACAAGTGATGAAGCCAAGGATAGTTGGTACATCGACAGTGGAGCGTCCAAGCACATGACTTCGAGGAAGGAGTGCTTTTCAAAATTCAAGAAAATTCACAATGGCAATGAAGTTGGACAAGCTAATGGCCAATTGCTACATGTGAAAGGATTTGGAGTGATACCAGTCAAGCACACTGGAAGTCTACTAAATGTATTCTCAGGTACATTCCTCACACGACACCACATGAGCTATGGTGGGGTAGAAAGCCCAACTTGTCTCACGTCGGAATCTTTGGCTGTGCAACATATGCACATATTCTTGATAAGCTTTGAAAGAAGCTTGATGAGAAAGCTGAGCAAAAATTTCTGGTAGGTTATGACAACAATTTGTCATACTACAAAGTCTACATGCCAGACACGAACACTGTGAAAACAGTGAGGGATGTCAAATTTGACAAGAACAGGACTATGGCCAACGAAGATCCTGTCAGCTACGAAGTTCTGGAGAGACCGTACTATGACCTGCCGCTAGTGACAGAGGGAGCAGCAGACGAACACGAAAACAAAGATTTTCAAGTTGTCTCCCATTCGAACAACAAATCTGACGACGAAAGATTCGAGAGGCAACCTGCCCCCGCAGTTCCTGTAAACAAGATGGTTGCGGACCGAGCAGAGCAGACAAGGGCAAAGGCATAGTTGTTCCAGGAGGATCTCTCAGAAGGTCGACAAAACCACAAAGGGCGCCAGCAAGATATATGCCAGGTAGCTCATCTTTTACATCAGAAGAATCCTGCGGGTTCAGTGGCGAACCACAGATATTTGAGGAGGTGATTGAAAGTCCAAAAAAGGATAGATGGATCCAAGCCATGCATTAGAGTAGTTCTCAATATCAAAAAGACCCTTTAAGGAATGCCATGTAGGATATAAAGAAATATCAAAATAAAAAAAACAATATTGTTTATTTGCTTGCCCACACCACTCCCAGGCCTCCCCAACTCCCAATGATCTACCCATAGTGTCTATAGTCACAGTTAAGAACTGTTAACAGTTCATAGTATAACTTGACTAAATTCAAAAATATTCCCTCCATTGGTTACGAAAAGGGCAATATTTTCACTGGATCTAGAATATGACCACCATCCCCAAATTCAAATTAGGAAAAATTGCAAAATGTTTACATATGCATTCCTTCCACAAGAATGGAAATATGAGCGCCAACTGCCTATTGGAATGAAAAAATGAGCGGCATTTCCAAATTTGAATCAAGCATACAAGCATGGAGATTGGATTGATCGTACATAGTATATAATATAATCAAAGATGAGTATTTTGTTTTGCTTCATAGAATCTGGTCATAGTACTTTGATGCAACTGATTACTCTATTATTCTTTTGATGATGACATTATATCATCTACATGTGGATATCCCTATTGATTTGGCACCTTTGCAGAGAAGAGGAGGCAAAGGAATTCAAATATCTATTGAGGATCGTTCTCGTTATAGGGCAGAAGGAAAAAACTTGGATTTATGGATAGATGGAACATTATATCCACAAGATCCAAGCACTTTGACACATTCCACATTCTCTTCAATAACTCATTTAGTTACATGGATATGCAATGGGCATAGTGGATTATTAGGATATTGTGAAAGATTGCAGAACCATGGAAAATAACTTCATATGAATAAAGTTCACTTTTTAGAAGGTGACTTAATTCGAATGTCCTCTTATTGTCAAAATAGAGATTGTCATCTCCAAAAGACGTTAGAAGAAAATGAACAACTTAAAAAAAATAATGAATCATTACAGAAGATAACAATCAATATCAAATTAGAACTAGAGCAAATGCAATCATTCTTACAGTCTATTCATATTGAAAACTTACAATTATTGAAGGATGTGGATTTGGCAAAGAAGAAGGCTGAAAGTAAGAAGCTTCGGCTATGGTGATTTTCCGTTAACTATTTGTTTTTTTTGCAGATCTGCATTAGTAACTCCTCGGAATATTAAAGACAATGCTTCACTAGGAATGTCATTGGGCACAATATCGACTTGCAAATCTACTGAGCGTGTCATGATGAACAATAGGATTTCAAATGTAAAGTGTAAAATAGCAGAGTCTTTGATGGTGGACATTTAAAATTTTTTAGATAAGACTATAGTTCAGGGTGCTTGTGATTTTGTAGGTATTAGTAGGGAAGCATATGCAACAATATTTAAACTAATTAGAGAAGCTTTTAAGCAAGTTCAAATTAAAAAAGTCCCAATCCCTAGGACATATCACTTGAAGAAAGAGAGGGATACATTAAACATAAGTATGCATAAGATCACTGGAACTCCATTTCATGTTGAGGAGGTATATGAAAATGATGGAAGATCGATATTCTATAATTCATCAAACTATGAAAAGGTGAATGGCAAAATAATCATAGTACTTAAGCTAGATGAGTCAGAAATTGTGAAAGGGCAGAAGATGGAGAGGATTAGTGTAACTCTCATGAATGGTGCTCTATCACAGACAGAGAACCAAGAAGATTTCAGATTCAGTGTCCAGTCAGAAAATGATATATGGTGGTTGGCAGCGTTTCAGGGAACTAGCCTCATTATTACATTACATTCATCGAATAGTATTAATACATTGTAAACTAAGTTTGATTAATTCTTTGGACAGGTGCTGAAAGAGGATCATGATATATTATCATGGATATTTTCAAGGACATCTTATCCTAGGATCATCAAGGACCATAGGGATGGAGGACTTCTCAATGTTCCAGGAGTTGGAGACTTCAATGTTGAATGGTACTTAGTAGGTGATTTGAAAACATCGAAATCTATGTATAATGTCTCTCACGGTGCTACATCAAAACACCCTTGTTTGTACTGCATGAAAATGACAAAAGATGTAACTAGGAGTACTGGAATTACTAGAGAATATGCAGATCCAAACTGGAAGCCTGTGCTGCCTATCCCCTTAAAAAATGTGCATGTTTGCACTCTTCATGCAAAAGTTAGATTAATAGAAAAGATCATTTATCTTCATATAGTTTTTGCTTGGAATACTAAGCCAACATCATTAGCAAGGAAGCTATCTCTCGATTAGAAGATGTTTTATCAAAAGCAGGACTCTATAAAGAACATGTCAAAATTCAAAAAGATGAAAAGCTTTCAGGAAAGAATGAGAACATGCCAACTAAGCCAAGCATAGGAGGAGCAAAAGCACGTCATTTTCTATCAAATCATACTGGTAAGGCTTCTAATATTCAACACTCATTCTGGACAGATATTATTGCTCCCACTCAGGACTTCGAGAAAGACGGCAAAACCAGAGTACTAAAAGTTGATGTATGGAAAAAGCTTGATAGTATGATTGCTATTTTAAGAAAAGAAAAATACTCTGATATTGATAAGAAAGCTGTCCAAAGGACTTGTTTCGAGTTTGTTAATGCAGTATCAAAAGCATGGAGAGAAGATCACATCACTCATTACATGGTTAGTATAAAATTTTCAAAATGCTTTCAAATTTTCATATATATTTAGATCCAAACATAAGACTAACATTATGATTTTGACATATGCAGCACATACTAAGAGATCATACAACATTTTTTGCAAATACATATGGAAGCTTGAGTGTATGGTCATCACAAGGGATGGAGAAGTCACACTGGCAAGCACGAGCAGCATTTTATCGAAATACACAACATGGAGGAACCAATGAAAAATGAAACTACATTTGTCAATTGTTTCAGTGGTTCTACACCAGAGTTCAGATTTGAAATATAACAAAGTCCACACAATACCAAAAGTTTAGAAAAGCATGCAAGTTCATACAAGAAGAGAAAATTAGATGATTGATGAGTAGAAAGTCATCAACGTCATCAAATCATGACATGTTCAGAATTGCTTTGCAAATTCTTTGAACAAGAGAGGAGAAAGGCTGCTCATGACTATATCTACATGCCCTACAGTAACGTTGTTGCCGGGGAGAGGTTTCACTAACTAGTTTAGCTGTTTTTGCCTTTTAGGTGGATTTTGGGTAGAGTTGTCTTGTTTTCTGCATTTTCTTGTGCTTGGATTGTTCACAGCTAGCGGAGGAGGTGTGAGAGGGTAGAGGAGGCCCCGAAAAGCCTCTAAGGACATGACTAACAGCAGCTCCAGGGTACTATCCCAGACCTGCACAAAAGCCTACGAGAGTTAGTTCCAAGCAGATCTTGAAAAATCAGAGAAAATCCATAAAAAAAATCAAAAAAACCTTGTAAAAAATAAAAAAAAATTAAATCTTCATAAGAACCTTCGTAGAGCTCTCTGAAATTTTGTCTCAGTGAGACCGAGACACAGAGAAACTTGCGAAGGTTAGTTCCCAATTTAAGTGCTCTTGCGAAGATTTCCAACAGAAGAAAGATAGGAAAATCAAGCAAAACCCTCGCAAACACTCAAATTTTCAGTTCCAATGGCCAAGAACCTTTGCAGAGAATTCCAAAGTTCCATCTCAGTGAGACAAGGACACAGAAGAGTCTGCAAAGGTTAGTTTGTGTTGGAAGTAAATCTTGTTTGTCAATGTTTGGCTAGATATGTGGTGTAGTATAGAGAGGATCATCCGCTTCCTAAGTTTCTACCAAGTTTTAGACGGAATGCGAAAATAAAAAAAACAATGATGAAGCACTAAGGCTTACCCAACTAGTGCTCGAAATAGAAATGAAACTAATCTAAGATGACAAAATGCAAAACCTTACTAAGGCTTGCCCAACTAGCAAGGTGATTAAACTAAATCCTAGATTAATACCCAAAGGGTTTGAAAAGATAGATTGTGGCTAAACTAAGCATCGGTCAATTTAAAACATGCCACAATAAAAGAACCAATGAAAGGAGGCAAGAGGAGGCCCAAGCACCTTCCCTCAAGCTATGCACCTTCCAATGGGAACACAAGTGAAATAGCAAGATAATCTCAAAGAGAGAGCAATTTAGCATAATCTCAGAGTGTTATTTACAAGGCAAATACCTCTCCTTTTATGGCAAGGAGGATCTTCCATAAGTATCCACTAACTTATGGGACTAATCTATTTCTAGCCTTTCTAGAACTTCTAACTTAGGATTTAGAGCTTCAAAGTTTCTTAACTTAGGAAAACTTAAGATAAAATATTTCTAATCTTAAGTTTCCTAAGTCTAAGTTCTAAATCTAAGTTTAAGCTATTTTATTATTTTTTAAGCTTCTACTCATGGGCTTACAAACACATGTCATGGCGGAAGTTTATTAACAAACACTTGCACGTAGTCTTACAAAACACATGCCACGGAGTTTTATTTTTCTCTTTTTTAATTTTTCATGTGTTAGCACAGATGCTAACAGTTTGATTCCACTGAGCAGAAAATTGGATTTGGGTGTCTAAAAATCACTAAAATTAGAATATCCATCAAGTCCTCACACAAGTAACCTTCGCAGACCATTCCATTGGCTTCATAATGTCATTTTACATGAGTGACGAAGTCTGCGAGAGTTAGTACAAATTATTGGTGAAGATCAGAGCAGGAACACTTTTTGGTGAAGATCAGAGCAAAAGAATATTCATGAACCCTCGTAGACAGTGAGATTTTCATTTCCTACAAAAGTTAACCTTCGTAGAGAATTTCAGAGCTAGATCCATACCAGATACAACTCCTGTAAACCTTGCGAGAATTACTTCCTAGTAATTTTTGAAAAAATCAAGTTTTTTGACTGGAAAACAATGAAAGAACCTTTGCACAACAACCCTTGCATGAGTAACCTTCGCAGACCAGATCAGTAGTTAGATCTGCACCGGATCTAACTACTGTGAAAATCTCAGGCCAATTGGAGCAAGGATAAAAAAGAGATCAAGGAAAAACCATCGTAAGAGGCCTAAAATCACACTATCGGCCTATCTAATTGATCAGATCTCTTAAGATTTAGACTGAATTTTACTATACCAACAAGATCCAACATCCTTGGACTCTACTGCCAAATGAATCTGAGATCTGGATGATCAATCACGAGAAGTACAACAAATCAGGCACCAAATCTTCCCAGAGTAGCAGTTGCGCATGTCAAGGCAGAACCAGAACTAGCACCAATGGATCAACTTGTACTTGTCGCACCATTGCAAGCAGTCCAGAGGGTACCATGTATGGAAATACCTAAATATGATGGGTCATCAGATCCTATCAGATTCCTCTAGATCTACGAGCAAGCCTGCAAAATTTACGACGAGCGGACACCAGTAGAAAAAGAGATAGCTCATCATTTTGTGAGGGAGAAGGTGAAATCCAAGGAGTTACAACTTCATCATGTGCCATCATCCGAATGCATAGCTGATATCTTAACCAAACCTTTGGCTAAAGATCCATTTTTCAAATTAAGAGGTGTTCTTGGAATTTGTTAGGGCCATTTTCGGCAGGGGATTGGTCCAACCAAAAAACGTCCTAAAAAAACGTCAAGGGGCACCACTACTAATGGTGGCTATGCCCTACGTGAGTAACGAAGGTCCTGCCACATCCAATCATGGGGGCTTCCTCTGTTACCCCGTGCTCCTGAGCCAATGAGAGTATTCCAGGCTCTCAGAAGTATGACTGTAAGGAAGGGGTGCTAGTACTTTTGATGCAATGATTCACTAGCTTTCTAGGGCCCTAGTTCCGTAAAACTTCTGATCACTAATTCGCGTTAGGATCTTGTTAATATCTCTTTCCCCATTGAGTTAGTAAAAATCTTACATGGGCTGAAAATCAATTTACTGTCTATGATGTGCTCGTGGGGTGCAAGTTATACGCACCGCTTTGTTTGCTAAGCGGTAGTATTTTCACCGACCGTCGGGTCTAGGTATTTCGCTAGACAATACCGACGGCGGGTGTAACTAGTGCGACGCTTTAACCAAGGTGGTGTTTTTCAACCGCAGATGGTGGACGGCCCACTCTGGTGTTTCACAGAGGTTGGGTCCAATTGACTTCATAATTGACAAAACGAAAGAAACACTTCAACCTTGACAATTCCATATAGCCGATTAATTCACAAGTCTGATCTAGCAAACCGTAAAAATAACCAACCTATGATTCTTTTTGTAAACGCATTTACTTCAATACGATTCCTGTCTACAATTTTCAGTTAATACATTGAGGAATGAAAAAGTAATCCACACCATAGTTACTAAGCATTACAATAATTCCAACCCAAACTCCAACGATTCGCTACCAAACTTCAAATAGTTTACTTGGTTTAAGAAATTCAAAGCCTACGAACTTTGATCACTTTGTAATGAAACTCCCATCAAAGAATTAGAAAGTTAATGGCGATTCAAAAACCTCACACTAAACGTTAAGGCAAATGCGCTGAATCCTTGTCTACATCTTCACATGTCAAATAGTTCCCTATCTTTCAATAAAGGTGTTTCGTTCAGTAAAGGTTCTTTAAAACATTCACGTAGTACTACTAAAAAAAAACATTACCTTGTTTCGTTTGAGAACAATACCATTCTATCTCTTGACGAGGGTAATGAATCATTCAATAGGCGAGTACCGAATTTGTAAAATAATAACAAGAAACCATTCACCCATTAGCATACATCATTCACAATCTATATACTGGACACATAATTGGATAAAGCACAATACCTCAGGTGTGAGAGAAAAGCCGGAAATCGTAGAGGCACTAGTCATGAATGCGGCTTAATCTCGGTAGTATTGCCTTTGTTGTCTCGCTTGCCATTCTGGGATGCGACGGATATGTGCTCGAATGCTGGATACAGAGATTCGAAATGTATTCGGTCTCTTCAAATGTGATCCATTATCTTCTCGAATGTCATCTAGCAGTGAGCATTGCCCTCTGTCAGGGCGATTGGCAGCAAAGGTCAAAACTGAACCGTGGGACTTAGATGACATATAATGAGGACATGTGTTTCAAACAGTCAACGATGGTCAGGCGTAACCAATTGATCTTTTATTCTGTGTGAAGGAATCAAGTGCTCTGTCTATGATGTGATGGAAAACAGTAGAACGATCAACGAAAATTCAGAGATGGGCTCTTCCTATCAGTGATGAACAAGCAGAAACCAGAAACGGATTGCTTAAGTACTCTCTCTTGGTCTGTGATGTAAGGTAGAACTCATTTGCTATGAGAATTTCATTTCAGGAGCATTCATAGATGTTTTGTCTGTCTATCTGCGCTGAAAGAGGGAGATAGCTATCTGTGATGGAGACCAAAGTCAGAATGGCATATGATTTCCATGGATTCAACAAAAATTTAGAGGTGCTCTATTTGTCTGCGATGGAAGACAGAGACGCAGGCAGTTGACCACAGGGCCGCAGACAGAGGCAGGGCAGTGATCAGTAGACAGGTAGCGAGGAGCTCCATGCAACGACGAGTTGCAGTAGACTGCCGGGAGGCCTTCCACGAGCACACAGACAGGCGAGGCAGTGGGCAGCTGCAGGGGCAGCGAGGGCCAGACAGAGATAGTGAGGACGTGTAGGAGGCCTTCCACGAGCACCCAGAGAGGCAAGGCAGTGGGCAGCTGCAGGGGCAGCGAGGGCCAGGTAGAGATAGCGAGCAGGGCCAACGAGGAGCTGCAACATACATGCTAGTCGTCTACTAGCAGTTCATTCCAAATGCTCCTCTGTCTGCGATGAATAGGATTCGAATGTAGGTTCTCGTCAAAATTTCCCACAGAATGTCATTGTCTGGTGTGATGCCTGTCAGAATTGGAATGGTGATAATAGACAAAAATGCTCAGAATGTGTGTACAGAGGTGCATGAGCCCATGATGGAATAAAGAACTTCCATGAATTCTTCGTCTAAATGAGGCCCAACGTGAATTATGATCTCTCCCTTGAGAAGAGGTTGAGCTCTCCCAATCAAAACATACTAAGGTGATACGGCTCTGCCATTAGCTCTTTCATACTACAGCTTGCTCTCAAAGATGAAGGTGTAAGATAATGATTTTCTCAAGGACTCGATCCTCAATAGCCTTTCAATTGAAAGTAGGTGAACTTAACAATATGAAAGCTCTCTCCACTCATCACATATGACTCCTAATTCTTAAATAAATTCTTCTCTCATATGATCCCTCTCAATACATGCGAAAAGTCATAAGTGATTGCAAAAGTCCTCATCCTTCGAATCACTCTCACCATTCTTAAAATGGGTAGCAACTAACCCCTTTCCCACAACATCATTGTAACACAATGTTCAATCCACCAAACAACCAATGGAAAGAAACTACAATGTTCAAACAACCATACTGTACTTTACCCTCAAACATTCGCCTCATGAAAACCACTAACATTGCACAAACACACTTGAAGCATACTTAGTGAGGGTCAAGCAACCTTCAACCAATAAACCATGGGGTAAGTATCCACTCTCAAGCAATTAACATTGAACAAGTACCTCTCAAAATTTAGCATACTACTTCCTCAATCGACAATATTAGCATGGGAGTTATTATCCAAAAGGTGGGTGAGGACTTTTGTCAAGCCCCTATTCCACCTAAGGTGCCCTCCATTTCCTTGGTCCTTGGTCCTTTGTTTCTTTTATCCCTTCATTTGGTTTTTTTTTCCTTTGTACCAGGTACGGCTCGGCGGCCCTTGGCTTTTGGTTTCTCGGGATTACCGACTGATTCGCGTATTTTGCCCATTTCCCGTAATTTGCCCAATTTTATCCACTAGGGTTTCTGCAAGTTTCAGTATTGCCCATAATTCACAGGTTCTGTCCGATAAATATTTTTCTTTGATGGATCTTTGACTGAAGTTGACTTTTCCGGCATTCATGACTCCGGCTCCCATGACCGCACGGTTTCCCTGAAAATGCACTAGGCAACCATATATTAGTAAAACCAACTCTGTACATGGTAGGATTTTGGCACGACTATGCTAGCTATTTTTACAATTGGTCATAAAGCCGTAAAACTTTATCACAGACCATTTCTAAGGCCGCAAACTTTTCTCTAGCCTCATTTAGGGCAGGCTGGGACCCAATTCTAGGTGGACCGGCACTTTTGGCTCGGTCTTACAAGACTTGACCACAAAATATTTTTGACGGTTTTTTCGAAAGTCAGTTTCTTACTTTTAAACTGTGTCTAGCCACTTTAGGACGGGCTGGGATCCAGTTCTAAGGCAAATTTGTGCCGATTTTTCTCTAATAACCGGGTTTTACATGCCAATTTTTTCAAATATTGCAAACTTAAACCTCAATATTAGCCCGATTTTCCGTGCGGAAATATCGGCTAACATTGGCGACTACCACTGGGTAGTATGGTCCCCATATGGCGGACCCAGAGTCTCTGGTTTCGCAGACCAGCTCCTGGTGGTGGATCAAGTGTAGTGGGCTCAGCACCCTTGCTAGGTGATGCTAACCACAGTGAGTTGGTAGGATGTCTTCAACAGCTTCCTACCCAAAGGCCATCGATTTAGCCCTTAGGATCCATCTGCAACCAGATTGGATTTAACCACAACATCTTTGAACAGTTTGGTGTCTTTATATCTGTAAAAAATCCACCTGTGACCTAAATGGCAAATGCTGCCAATTCTATCAGATGTAAGGCAATGCCCACTTTTGGACCCGTGCATGGAGGGATTGGAGATGGGATGATATGGATGCAAGTCATCAGTATTGTGTCTAACAGTGTGTCATTGATGTGTGTGTGAATGCATACGCAATGAGGCTTTGATGCCCCAACTCTGAAACCGGCCCAGACTGGTGATTACCAATTCTGTTTTTGTTTAGACATTCAACTTATACTCTCTAAGAACTAATTCAACAGGGAATAACCATCTAGTCTCCTCTCTGTAATGACTCTTCTCTCAAGCCCTATATTCTGACAATAGTCCATGTAGGACAACTTACTGTCCTAAGATCCAATACACAAGATGGTAGGAAGTACTGGTTTTCCGCTAGTCTATGGAATCATTTAGGAAAATCGTCCTCACCTCTTATGGATGTGCGAGGCATCACTCATTCTCACAAATTGGTTCGAGATCTGATAGAGACGGTTGAAGTCTTTTTTTTTTTTTTTCTCATACTTTTTTCTCAGTCTTTCTTTCTCTCTTTTTTTCTGTTTTAGTAGGAACCTTACAAAAGATAGTTTTCGGTCAGTGGAGATGAAGAAGAATCTTCTCAGTTGTCTGATATCAGTAGGTGGACAAACTGATTCAAATGTAGACATTCGTTGCAGATCATCCCTTCCATCTAATCTGACTTTAGTACAAGGCATAAATATCCTTCAGCAACTGTCTCAAATGGTTCATTACTCAAAGAAGTAATGATGTTTCAAACTTGTTATCTCATTGTATGTAACCATCATGTGGAGATTCTCGGTTTTTCTTTATCTGTCACGTCCTGAAATTCTCCAACTGTCCAGACAATCATGCCTTATCTATTGGGCGATGGAGTCACTCCCCACCCCTCTGCACCGTTTCTGTTCCCACTTTTTCCTCTCTTACCCTCTTTTTAATACTTCTGATCAAACACTCATGCCCAGGGGAGAAAATATGTTATGCCCTATGCAGCTCAGAGTATATGCAGAATGCAGAGATATGGATGCATGAGATGACGGTCTTGCAATCAAATGACCAAGCATATTGTGCTACATGATGCAGTGCAGCGTGAGTGAATGGAGTCAAGTCAACTGAGATATTTGTAGATCACCATTTGTAGTGTCTATGAATCTCCCATGTAGTAATAACGAATCCCATACTGAAACAATTTTTTTTTTTTAGTGGTATTTTAAAACAAGATAGAATGTTGACCAATAAAGAAATATAACAAAACCAAATCGGCAAAGTAAAGTCAAACTTATACCACCCCTCGACTCCCCCATGTAAAATCAGAGATAAGGGTGTATTGCTGTCACCTTACCACATCTATCCAACATCCACCTTGTTGTCTGGGTATTCATTGTGCGCTTTAACCCTAACTTGTACTTCAGTGTTTTTTGTCCTATTTCTCTTTGGCATATTCGATCGTTCGTGTATATGATAGGTGGCCAAAAGATCTAGGTCATCATTTGGTTGTCATTGGTCTTGTCTCATCTATTCTGAGGAGGTCGTTTAAGCTTTTCAATTTGTGAATCTTCAGTCTTTCTGTTTAAAATTTCGTGAGTGACTAGCCCATAACATTGTAGATCTAACCCAACCCACTATATCCGATGTCCATGGCTTTGTATGCTTGTAGATCCGAGATTCCCATCCAAAACTACTTTCTTCACAAGATTGCATTCCCGAATCCTAGCTTGTATAGCCCTAAGGAATAATCGAGTTTTGACTGGTTTTCTTCGAAGTATAATCCCTTTGGTTTGTCTCAATTCCAAGGGGAATGGCCTCATACTAACTTCTGAGGGAGTTGTTTCTTCATCTATACGGCTTCCAATCAAGGGTATAGGTTCTTCTATTCCAACAGTAGCTATTGAGGGTGATCCATCTCTAGGTTCAGTGTCTTTGGAGTCTACCAGTCGCTTACTTGCTCCCTCACACTCTTCATTAGAGATGTCTATCTGTACCCTATCTTGGGTTACTCTCAGCCGTTTCTTTTCTATGAGTGTTTCTGCCAAGTTTATTGGGGGCTTCTCTCCTTCCGTTCTAGTCACCTCACCCTGAGAGGTCACTCTACAATCTATTTGTGGTTGATTCCAAGCTTGGTAGGTTCTAAGTAGTTCGTCATCCATGACATCATGGCCTATCGGTTCTTGTCTTCGATTTCTAGTATTCAAACCATTCTCTTGTTACCAACATCCATCCTCTGAATGGCCACACTCCCTACAATATCTGCAACATGTCTTGGAATGTGCAGGTGCAACACCTCCTACGAAAGTGGGACTATCAAGTGGTGATTTATCATGTTCTACTGGTTTGGTGTTCTCTTTCAATGGTACCATATGGTTCACAGTTTTCATTATGGCTAAGATGATCTGGCATTCATTCATAGCAAGAAAGGTCTCCTCTATGGTTCTAGCTCTAGACACTGCTTCTTCAAATGATGTCACCCCAGATTGGAGTACTCCTAGCTGAATAGCTGGTTGTAGGCCCCTCAAGAAAAAGGTGAGTACTAATTGAGATGATACCTTAGTTGCTAGCCCTATGTTCCATTGGCGAATGAGCTCCTTGAGTCACTTAACATATAGGCGTACTGATTATCTTGGTTCTTGTTGTATCGTGGTCAGAGCAAACATCAAGCTATCCACATTGTATTTGAGTCCAAACTCTGATAAAAATAGTTCGAACAATTTTTCCTAGGTTGTAATGGAAGCTTTGGGTAAATTATAGTACCAACGCCTGGCTTCTCCTACTAGATTTGTGGAAAATAACATCAGCCTATGTGCCAAATTCACAATTGCATTCACAACCATTAGTGTCTCAAAATCTTCGAGATGCTCGTGGGCATCTTCATCATTGTTTCCATGGAATTGCGGTAGGGAGCCTACTATACTAGGTACTCTCTCAGTGTCATCAGGAACAACTATTGGCTGAGTGACTTTCCTTGTCACTGGTGTGATAGGTATAGAGTCAGATGTTTGCACAGTTGGTGCTTGAGCTCAATCGTCAACTTCAGCTAAGACTTCTTCGTTTATGTTATGATCATCATGATCTGCTTGATCGAGATCCATATCTGACTCAACCTTGCTTTCATTCATTGTTTTCGATTTTGACACTATGTCATCACCTACCGTCTCTTCCTCATTTATTGCTTTATCACCTGCCACCTCATTGGGCTCTGGCTCTTCATCCTCAAATATAGTCTCCCACTCAGATTCATCACTATAGCTCTCCACTGGTTCAAGAATCTCGTCCTCACTATCATTTTGTGTTGGAAATTCCCCTATCTTTGCTTCTTGTCAGATGTCATCTGCGTATGAGGCTTCCCACTCTTGCAATGAGAGTGCTATTGCTATTTCCAGATTAGTTGTAATATCTTCTCGATACTCAAGAAGAATTGGCGTTGTGAGGTCTTGTGGTAATTGTTCTCGAGTCTCTACAACTTTTGAGGGGAAGAGAGTTGGATCTCTGGCCGCCCTCCTTCCACCATCTATGGTTGGATTTGGTTCTTTAGGCAGTAGACTAGTCTCATGCAATGAAATTTCTATAGCCAAATCTAGCTCTGCATATGAAATTTCTATAGCCAAATCTAGCTCTGCATATGAAAATCAATGCCTCTTGTAGATTGATTAGTACAATCAATCATTGTCTGCTCCATGAAACTATAGCTATACCATAACTGAATGTATGACCATTGGTAGATCTTCTGTCATTGATGAGAAAAAGTGATCGTGATATGCTCTTATACCGCTGATGAGAAGAGGATCATGATATGCTTTGATACCACTGATGAGAAGAAAAAGGTGATTGACTGATGAGAAATTCGTCGGATTCGCAAAACTTTCACGAAGGCGAATCAATCACGACTCTCTTCAGCTTGAATGGAGTTCAGATGCGACCGCTAGACACTGCCAATTGAGTCGCTCCTACAATCCTCCAGAGTGTAGTCAGTCACTACTGATCTACGTTCATAAATTTAATACAACATTCGACTTAGTTTCAACCAAATTGTGGAATTCAAGTGAACAAGAAAACTCAGACATATGAAATATCAGCATAAGCATTCAACATCCAAGATCAGACACAACAAGAAAATAATCTATATTAATTTTCTCTGAATTTCTTCAAGCACTGCATGCGAATCCATGCAATGCGTTGGCGTGAAAGAAACATGGTTCTCTCACAAGTAGTAGTCTTGCTTCACTAGCGGACAGTTGGATATTCTGATCCTAAACAGAATTGTCTTCGCGCGCAAGCGGACATGTATTCTGTATATCGTCTTGATTTCTTACTGGCATCAGACTTCTTCACTCTGTTACACTCTATGTATTCTATTTTTTTTAATCTATATGCCAAGTATGATCCAGTAAGTACGATCTTTCTATGTAAATCTAAGATTAGAGTGATTAAGCATTTACAACTAACCAGAGAATTAGCCACGACCTAGGGAGTATTTGTTGATGTCATGCCATCAGATCAGATTACTGTACTTCTGGGTACTTGCGTGATCTTTGGTGGTACTCCTTGGGGCGTGAGTGCTGAATGAGTTTCGTTTACCTCGTCTGTCTTCTTCCATACTGGATCGCGAAGGAATCTTGTTTGTGGATCTTTTGTATTTGCGAACCATTCATCTTTGTGTTTCGTGTCTCCAGATGTTTGAGTTCGCGAACATCTTTGTCAAGCGAAGGGCTGAAAGCTAGCAAGGGTCTATAATCAAAAACATTTTGTTTCTTCAGCTCCCTCTCAAAGCATGATAGCTTTACGATCCCAAGACTGCTCCTTTGCCTCTCAAAGAGTCCTTTGTCTAGGGCATTTGTGAAGATGTTAGCAACCATGTCTTTCATTCCTATGAAGGTGGTCTGCATCATCTTCTTTTCAATCAAGTCCCTGATCAAGTGACACTTGATCGCAATGTGCTTCGTTTTGGAATGGAACACGAGATTTTTCGTCAGGTGTATTGCAGAGGTGTTTTCCATCTGCAAGACCATAGGCTCGTTTCTTGTTTCGCCCAATTCATCTAGGAACTGTCTTAGCCAAATTATAGGATGACTGGGCTACAACGGTCAGTTTCTTGCTGACCTAGATAACTACTACTCCTGATGCAATGGTGCATCCTCCTAAGATGCTTTTAAAATCGTCCTTGAGAGATGCCTAGCTAGCATCACTGTAGGAAAGTATTCTGAAACCTACACCACGACAATAACACAAGCCATAATCCCTCATTGATTGAAGATATTGCAAAATTCGTTTCGTAATCTTCCAATGTGTCGAGCCTGGATTCGTGTAGAATTGGCTGATCGTGAATACTACATAGGCAATATCAGGGTGTGTCTTGTCTGCAAGGTACATCAGTGATCCTATCAGCTTCCTGTAAGGTGTGAGCTGCATCCGTTCTCTCTCTTCCTCAGTCCTTGGACAGTCATCATTCGTTAGCACCATCCCTGCGAGCATTGGAGTGTTCGCTCCTTTGCAATTCAGCATCCCAACGGTCCTCTAGGATCTTCTGGATGTATCTGGACTGGTGAAGGTATAACTTACCTCCCTCATAGTCCCTCTTAATTGGTAAGCCTAGGTAATACCTGGCTTCTCCCAGATCCACTATCTCGAAATGTTTCGAGATGTCTGTCTTCACCTCAGCAATTAGCTGCTCACTCCTGCAAAGTATCAGAGTGTCATCCACATATACAACCACTATGATAATCTGCCCATCTGTAATTCTGACATACACATTGGAGTCAGCCAACAAAAGCTTGAATCCTAATGATTTTCAGGGCTTGATCTTTCTTCTTGTACCATTGTCGGGCTGACTATTTCAGACCGTAGATGCTTCTATGCATTCTGCATACATAGTCAAGAAGTGAATTCGAGACGAATCCTGGGGGCTGATCCATGTAGACCTCTTCGTCTAATTCGCCATTCAAGAAGGCTGTCTTCTCATCCACAATGTGGATCCTAAGGTCATAAGCTGCTGCATATGCAAATAATAGGCGTAGGGACGAATGCTTGACGACAGGAGAGAAGGTTTCAGAATAGTCAATACCGTATCTCTGAGAGAAACCCTTCACTACCAGTCTTGCCTTGTACTTCGTCACATTCCTTGAGCTTGAAGGCCCATTTGCATTTGACAGTCTTGTGCTTATGTGGTAATGGCTCCAACGTCCATACCTGGTTCTTCCTCATGGACTCCATCCCTTCATTCATTAGAGGAGTTCTCAATATCAAAAAGACCCTTTGTAAAGATACTTTTATTTTGTCTCTTTAGTTTCGACCATCACCAGACCCAATCAAAATGCACAAATTTGAAATCTACGTAACGTAGTTCAAATTAACTAAAAAATAAAAATGCAATATAGAAAAATTTTGAAATTTGTGTCCGGGCAGCATAAACGTACCCCATTGGTTTCTTCTTCTTGCCCGACACGTGTTAATCTGCCCGAAGTCAATACCTCAAGTTAAATTTACTTGACTATGCTGGTTAGTATAATGAAATTTTCTAACTATACTAGTTACAATTATAGAAATATAGTATGTACAGTTACATAAAATATGGTATACGCAGTAGTTGTGACTATGCTGGCATTCACATTAGATTAAATGTAATACGAAAAATATCAGAGAGATTTTTGGCACCCAAGCTTTGAAAATAGCAATGGCAAGGAAACCCAGATCTACAATCAATTCTATGATTTTTTACAATGAGAAAGATGAAGCTGATAACTGGAAGCCAACAAAATATACGAAGAACTCATTGGTATTGCTGCATCCATCATCAAAGGGCAATTTTCGACAAAAGAAAAGAGCAAAAATGACTTACAAATCTTATTGGAAATAAAAAATTTTGGAGTTTAAGACTACCCCGGGAGGTCAATCGATATCAGAAGTCTTAGTGCAACATGTATATATGCATTCCAAAATCAAAGTACATGATATCAATCCTCATGATCATAAAAATATAATCATAAGTATATCAAAACATATGCACTCTACAACAATCATAGGTGATTTCCTTTATTGATGCTCTTCAGATTATGATGTAAATGCTTCAACATTGTTTGTTTGTTTTTTTTTTTTTTTTTTTTTTTTTTTCAGATTTATATCCATCATGCATAACTGAATGGGAGCCCGCACAATCACTTGCAGGAATATTAGACGTGATTCACTCTGATGTTGGAAAGCTGCAATACAGAGGAAGAAGTCCAAAGGAACTTGCAGATTGTGGTATCTATTTTTATGAATCTTTATATACGCCACAAATAGATGGAGGTTTTGGCAAGCTTGAAGCAATTCCATTGCCTAGTTTTCAAAGTGATGCCTATCAAAGAGGGTGTTCACTGGATAGGTACCGAACTATGTCAAGATGTTACTTTTAAATGCTTCCTACTTTTCCCTCTAACACTACCACCTTTTAACACTACCCCTTCTTATATAACCACACATACATCATGATTTAGAGTGTAAGGAGAGAGATAGAAGAATAGAGAAGAGAAGTAGAGCAAGAGAGAGAGAGTGAGAGGGGCGGTTAGCTCATTTGCTCATTTTGCCTACTGGTGGAGAAACATTTACAATATAAACCAAAAACATGTAAGCTAGGATGCAAAAGCAAACACAACAAGAACATTAGCAAGTAGTGAATAGCAAATGAGGATGCTTCTCTCCAAAATGGTAGAGTTTTCTCCTTCTCATTAAGCATGGAAATGTCTTTTTATCAATGGGGAAGGCCCCCCCTTAATCCTATTGGTGACTCCTAATAATATGGGCTCTAATCCACACCATTCACTTTGGGTCCAATCTAATCCAAGGGTCCTAAAAAAGTACATTGGAAATCACATGATACATGTGAGTTTCACTTTGGACCCAACTTGTAAGTTTAGTCTAAGTTTATTAACTTAACATTGTGGCCTCAAGTTTTATTTAATTAACAATAGGGCCCAAGTCTTCTATTCTAATTACAACTTGACTTGTGTGCTCATTGGGCCATGGGCTTATACATGCAGGATGACAAGACCCTCGCAACTGTTTCTACTTTTTTGACTATTTTTCCAACTTCATTTATTTACAATATGTTGGGAATACCCCCAACAACTTCACGGCTCCTAGGTTCGAGCCCACTTCCTGTGCTACAAATGACTTAGGGGGAGAAGGTGGAAAACCTTTTACTTCTTGACAACATTGGCGTCATTGTCGAGGAGCCAAATGCTTGCAACTTTTTGTTGTTTTCCATTTTTTTCTACTTGCCTTGTTGTAGGGACTAGTCACGAGTTTTTAGTGGCGACTTTGCAAATTTTTTTATGCTTGTTATGCTTGTGGTTTGGGTGTTTTGAGCATATGCATGCGAGGAACTATCATTCCCCCACAAGACAGTGCAAAAAATAGCTTTCAAACTAATTTTTAAACCATCATGAATCTGCCTTCCCAAATCTGACTGTGGCAACTTGTCACAAAATTGCCAAACATGGTCTTGAATCCCCAACTGGTGTTTGGAGGCCTAAAAATGATTAGATTGACTCTTTCTTTTAACTGAAGATAAAGCAAACATTGAACTACTGTCTATCAAAGGGGTGAGCCAAAATAGTAAGATTTGAAGATTTTACTCAAAAAGAACACCCTAGACTTGTTTTGGATCCCCAGATCTCCAAATTTGCTCAACTTGGCTCGCCTATCTCAAATTAGAAAGAAAATTACTTGTTGATGACTGTATCAGAAGGGCGAGTCAAGAGCTTGCATTATTCCCGAGATATCTGACCTCAAAGTTGATAAACTTGTCTCTATAGCCTCAGTAAAAACCCATCTTGGCTCACCTCCTTCACCATTCATAGATCTCATTGAGCCTAGTACATTGTCCAGAGGGCAAGCCAAGAGCCCAAGTACTCATCATTCTACATTGGAAAGGATGAAAATTTTGATTTTTGCACTTTCTGGAATTCCAAAGAGCTTGTCAATTGGGATTCAAGAGTTGTACAATCTCAAAGTGTCATATCTCATTGTTCCCTCAAGGTCTTGGTTCACCTTTTTGTAGGTGGCATCAACTACTTGTGAAGAAGCTAATTTGAGTCAAAAGAGCCAAGACACCCACAGGATTGGCCGAAAACAAAAAAAATCCAAAATTTACTCTTTTTTGGTCTACAGGCTCCAATTTTGAAGATTTTGACTCGCCTTGTTCAGATTTAAGAGATCTAATATAGATCTTGACATCCCTAGAAGGGCGAGCCATATCTTCCAAAGGATCCATAGATTTGGACTTTTTCACTCCCAACTTCCTACAATCCCAAAATCAACTCAAGACTCCAAAATTTGATATCCTGACTCCCCCCTTGGTTATAAGCTACATCCATCCACCCTTTATCACTGGACAAAGAAGGGATCCAAAAATCTCAACCCATCTTCCACCATCACACTTTTTGTTTTCACCCAACTGCATTCCTAGAATTGCCTTCCCATTTTAGGATCCCAAATCTGATAGACTTTTTCGAATCCCAGATCTGCATTCCCCAATCACCCTCGTGCCTTTCACTTTCCATTCCCAACTTTTGACATTCCCCAACTCCTCGATCACCATTTTCTTCTACAATCCCTAACTTATATCCACCTATGCTCTCGAATCTCAGAATTCCTAAATCTTGAATTCCCAAATTCCACCTCCCTAGATTTTTGTCTAGATCCACATTTTCCATTCTCAAGAGAATCCAGTACCACCTGAGGCACTAGGAGCCCAAAGGATCCCCAACCCGTTAGTCTATGTTGTAACATTACCAGGAGTCATTCCACATAATCGACGAGCTCCTAGACTCGATCTGCCACTATACGATGGTACTATCGACCCAGCATGCTATCTTCAGATTTATGAGAAAGCATGTGAAGTCTGTGAAGAGAAAACTCCAGAAGAAAAACTTTGACTCTTTAGTATGATCCTCACTGACATTGCTCATGAGTGGTATTTCAACCTTGAGCAACACGAACGAAACAAGTGGGAATCACTCAAGGACTCATTCGTTAAGGATTCAAATCATCTGAATTTCTTGAAAGCCTATTCTTGCTGCTTAGTAAGATCAAGATGAGAAAGGATGAGAAGGTACGTGATTACATCGAATGACTTGAATGTCTTAAGACTGAATGCCCTGCTCACTTAGCACCTAATCAAGCCGTGCTTATATGGTTCATGGTTGGCCTCCTGAAATCTATCAGGCATGAACTTAGACTACCAAAATCCTATGCCACCTTATGTGATGCTATGGATGATGCCATATGCAAAAAAGACAAAGGCTCTGATGAAGATTACGAACCTCAACATTCAGAGCCATTGTTATTGACCAAGGCCATAGATCCCAAGGTGAAGGATCCGCACAGGTGTCCTTTTGGTTGTTTTGCAATAAGATCTAGTCAGATCTTCATTTGGTGATCCTTATAGAACTAAATTTTTGAAGATGTTGTTTTATCAAGTGAGCAATCCACAACCAATACATTCCACTTTAGTGTCTCATAGTCGGTCACCTTATTGTTTTGCATTTGATTTTACCATGTAAATTGAAATATTTTTTTAATGAAGAGGTGATTTTGTAGAAAATGATGCCCATTTTATTGCACATAAAGTTAAGCCTCTTTTGTTAAATATGCTAACTGAAGTTTGTATTCAATCTCCAGTCTTGCTCTGGTTAAGCGATATTATTGTATTGGTAAAGGTAGAGGAATTGTGACATGTTTTCTTTGTTATTGTAACTGATGGGTTGCATTTTGTAGCATGTCTCATATTAGAAAAGGTGACAGGTTTTGAATTACTAGGTTTTACTTTTGGAGGTGTTGACAAAAAGAGTGATATGCTCTGATACCATTGATGAGGAAAAAAAAGGTGATTGACTGACGAGAAATTCGTCATATTTGCGAAACTTTCGCAAAGGCGAATCAATCACGACTCTCTTAAGCTTGGATGGAGTTCAGATGTGACCGTTGGACACTACCAGTTGAGTCACTCCTACAATCCTCTAGAGTGTAGTTAGTCACTGCTGATCTACGTTCATAAATTTAATACAACATTCGACTTAGTTTCAACCAATTCAAGTGAACAAGAAAACTCAGACATATGAAATATCAGCATAAGCATTCAACATTCAAGATCAGACACAAAAAGAAAATAATCTATATTAATTTTCTTTGAATTTCTTCAATCACTGCATGTGAATCCATGCAGTACGTTGGCGTGAAAGAAACACGGTTCTCTCACGAGTAGTAGTCTTGCTTCACTAGCGGACAGTTGGATCTTCTGATCCTAGACAGAATTGTCTTTGCGCGCAGGCAGACATGTATTCTGTATATCGTCTTGATTGATTACTAACATCAGACTTCTTCACTCTGTTACACTCTGTGTATTCTGTTTTTTTATCTATATGTCAAGTATGATCCAGTATGTATGGTCTCTCTGTGTAAATCTAAGATTAGAGTGATTAAGCATCTACAACTAACCAAAGAACTACAAGAGTGACAGATTAGCCACGACCTAGGGAGTATCTACTGACGTCATGCCATTAGATCAGATTACTATACTTCTGGATGCTTGTGTGATCTTTGGTGGTACTCCTTGGGGCGTGAGCGCTGAACGGGTTTCGTTTACCTCGTCTGCCTTCTTCCATACTAGACAGCGAAAGAATCTCATTCGTGGATATTTTGTGTTTGCGAACTATTCGTCTTCATCTCCGTTGACTTTCGCATTCGCGAAACTCTTCGTGTTTGGTGTCTCCAGATGTTCGAGTTCGCGAACATCTTCGTCAAGCGAAGGGCTGAATGCTAACAAGGCTTTGTAATCAGAAACATTTTGTTTTTTCATCTCCCTCTCAAAGCATGATAGCTTTACGATTCCGAAACTGCTCCTTTTCCTCTCAAAGAGTCCTTTGTTAGGGCCTTTGTGAAGATGTCAACAACCATGTCTTTCATTCCTATGAAGGTGGTCTGCATCGTCTTTTTATCAATCAGATTCCTGATCAAGTGTCATGTAGAAGTCAACGAAGCGATTCGAGATATATTCGCCACCTTGATCTGTTCTAATCTGCTTCACCTTGCTGCCTATACATCTCTCTGTCCAATTCACGTATTCTGTGAATTTATCAAGTGCTTCAGATTTATTCTGAATAAAATACACTCTGACAAACTTGCTATAATCATCAATGAAGGTTATGTAATATTTCGAACCTCCTACTGAGATCACGTTGAATGGTCCACAAATGTCAGAATGCACTAGCTCTAGAATCTTGGTCGTTCTGTAGGAGTCTTTGACGAATGGAGTGCATGACATCTTGCCTTTCAAACATGCATCACAGGTGATCGAAGTGGTTGCATTCGAGATGCTAGCCCATGTTATCGCTCCATGATGACTTGTCTGGTAAAGTGCCATTGAGTTCATGTGGCAGAGTCTTCTGTGCCACAGAGTGTCTGGCGAGTCGTCATGGGTCTGATGCATATGATCTTCAGGTAGGCGCACCTTCAGATAATATAGGTTGCCTTTCCTTCTGCCTTGAGCTAAGAGAGTGTTGGTGCTGGCGTCAATCACGTTGCATGCTTCGTTAGAAGACGTCACACGCATCCCTGCATCTGCTATTCTTGCTACAGAGAGAAAGTCTTGCTATAGGGTTGGCGCGAACAGAACGTCTTCGAGTCGTCTATCTCTACCGTTGGTGTTGAGCCACAGTGAACCAATGTCGTTCACTTGATGTCTAGATCCATCTCCAAGAACTATGAATCTTGAGGGATCCGCACTTCTGATTTTAGACATGATTCGTCTTGATGTCACGAAGTGTGAGGTGGCTCCTGAATCTAGGATCACCTCATTTGTGTCAGACGTTGATGTTGCACACACATTTTCACAGATGTAGGCGGTCGAACAATTTCTGTTATTTCTTTCTTCGCCCATCTTCGAGCTCTCGGGTTCCTCGACATAGGAAGAACTATTGTTGTTCTCTTGTCTGTTCTGTGCTGATCTGTTTCTTGGGTTTTGGTGACAATCCATGGCCGCATGACCCTTCTTATGGCAATGGATACACTCAATCTTGGGATTGAGCCAACAAGTATCTAATGTATACCCGTCTCTTCTGCATCTCACGCATGTCTTCTTGTCTGTATCTTGTCGTTTCGACCGCCCTTTGGTCTTTCAGTTGCTCTTGCTGGTCCCCTCTGCTTGCTGGTCACGATCCTGCCTCTGATTTGACTCCCTCTTAGGCTTGAGTTGTTTCTTGAATTTTTCTCTGTTGTCGTAGAGGGCCTGGTCAGAACCATCCTTGTGATCAAGGTGTTTACACCAAAGACGAATTCATCTATCTCGGAGATTCTAGCACCATCCATGTGAAAGACAAAGGAACAGCTAAGATTGTGTTCAAAAATGCATTCTTCATTTCTGTTTCGAATGTCCTTAAGATTTGAAGAGAACATATTTCCCAATCCCATTCATTCACTGTGCAATCTTTACATTCAAAACTTAGAAAGCAAAGATTCATCTCTCCTTTTTTATTCTATTATGCACAAAAACATAATCACTCTATTTCTTACAATAGAAATTAGAGAAACATCTCTGTTTATTGACAAAACTAGAAATACTTCTGCATTCTGAAAATATCTCAGCAAACAAAATGCTATCAAAATCTCCTAGGAATCAAACTGCATGCCAGGATCAATAGGGGTTAGCCATTCCTTGCTCTAATACCATGTGTGTGAAATCAGAGCATGCACATATGCATTCACATAGTAGAAAAAGAGAGAGAGAGAACACCATTGCTTTATTCCATAAACTTGCACACTACAATCTGAGAGGAATTTAGTACGTGAGAGAGAGGTAGAGGTTACACCTCTTCATAAAATACCTCAGCCCCTTTCACATTGGGAGGGGCCCAAAATATACCAAACTTGACTTTAGGCACATTGGGCCTTTACCACATTTATTAATACATTTCAAGTATGTCTATAAATAACAAAGTCGCATTGTCCATGAATAGTAATTCTAACAAAATGTAGATTTGTAGAGTATTAAACTGGATATATATTCTATCTGGTCCTTCAGATACCGGATGTTGATGAACCCATAACTACTGAACATGTTGAATCTTCCAGCTCAACACACGAGCCGCCTCACGTAGAAACCAACCATGTGCTCATAGGCACATTGGAGGGCGATAATGACTATACAAACATAGACGTTGGAGCTCTTAGGGAAGCATATATTGCTTCTAGTTCTTCTAAGCCAGAGGAGAGTTCCATTGTAGAGAATAAATTTGTTTTGGATCTTCCCCAATATTACATGATGGTATATACCACTACTGCAGATTTGTGCAATTTTTGATTACAGGGAGGACGAGATCCTTCTGTTTTCTATTTGTAGCGATATCAAAATTTTCAGATATTGTAAATTTTGAAGCTGAAACATAAGTGAGTGGGAGCCAACACAATCACTTGCATGTATATTGGATGTGATTCACTTTGATGTTGAAAAGTTGAAATACAGAGGAAGAAGTTCAAAGGAGCTTGCAGATAGTGGTATATTTTTTTTATGAATCTTCATATAATCCACAAATGGATGGGAGTTTCGGCAGGCTTGAAGCAATTCCATTGCCAAGTTTTCAGAGTGATGAGTGTACAATATTGCTTCTAAATCCTTCAGATGAAAGCTACTCTTGGATGTTAAAAATGCTATGAAGATAAGTACATGATTGAAAATTGTTTGTTTGCAAGGATTTATCAGATGATATTTTGTCAAATCTTATGGATCAAGGCTGGGATAGTAAAACAAACAAAGATATAGAATGTAAGATAAAAAAATCGTCAAGGATTTTCCGATATCGTATAGAAGAAAAATGCTCAATCTCACATTTAGCTATCAGAGATTCAAGAAAATTGATGGTACTTGGCTACCACTAGATCAAGACTTTGGATGGTCACACAAACCGAAAGTGTGAAAAAAGTACAAAAAGGACCAAGAGTGGATCCTAATCTGATTCTCAAGAGGGATTGGTTGTCAGATTACTTGATCTATCAATCTACTTCAGATTAAGATCAATCTAGATCAATTCTAGACACAAAATCCTAACAAGAACAATCATTAATTGAAGTTAAGTGTACTTTCTGGTTTCACACGTGTGAAACACTGTGTGAGTACGGACTCCAACCTGAAAATCAAGTACACATTGATAGAACCTCAAAACAATCAAAACAAATGTAGACAAATGGAGAGAATCACTCAAAATTGCTTCCAAAACTAAGATTGGTGTCTCACAATGATTATGGCCAAATGTGGCTCTATATATACAATAAGTGGGAGCTCGTGGTATTGATCATCCCTCTGATCCCACATGTGTGAAGGTGCTTTGTCATATGATGATTCATCATGCAAAACTGACACTTGGACAAAACCTTCTATTTTGGGCACTTTTGGTCCATTTTCCTTCTATATGGAGATCTACTTGGAAATCTTCTCGAAGTCAAAATTCGCCTACTTCAGCTTATTCCACACATGTGAGCTGTCCTCTACACATGTGATATGACACCTAACCAAAGGATGTGGCTCAGGCAATCAATAGATTGATGCCATGTGTCATATGTTTAGAAAACTAGTTTTTGGCCTTTTTAGCCACTAGAACTTGAATTAAATCATATGTACAACCTATATGATTATGGTACATGACAAGTACACTATTTTCACACGTGGGAACAGGCTCCACACATGTGTAATCATCCTATATATATGATTTTTGGCCTCTACCAAGCTTATTTTTGCATTTTTCACACTCCTCAAAAATCTAGCTTGGTAAATCTAGCTTGATGGAAAACATGATGATCTTGAACTTGACTCCATAAGCTGAATTGGCCTTTGCTGGTTCAAAAGGTGTGAAGATCAGCCAATGAGCTTGATGTTGATCTGAAATCACCATATCCATGATAGTGCTTCTTTGATGTTGACATCTTTGATGAGCTTGAGAGCTTTGCACCATCCTAGCACCTCCAAAATTGATTCCTTCCAATTTTCATGTAGATGCTTGACCTTGAGGCTTGTTCCTTCTTCATGTGCATGCTCCTTCATGAGAAAATAAAGATTTCTTCTTGATTTATTAGGATCACAAAGATCTATCATCATGTTACCACGATCTAGAGAATTAGACTCATCCAAATTGGCAAGACTATGCATGCTATAATAACAAAGTGTTTGCATCATATCTTCATGCTTGTTTACCATGCTAATCTCTGATCCAATGAGGCTAAATACTTCATTATGGAGATTGTTTTTTCATCTACCATGAACCAAGATATGACATTTGTTTTGTGGAATTGATGGTATCAATAGAATTCGTAAGTGAATTTTTTTTTCGAATCCAATTATAAAAGTATATCTAACAAGAACCTTGTGGTTTTGAATCTAGTGTTCAACTCACCTTTGAGTGTCTCCTTGTTTTGGCATTATTGTGTTGAAGCAGCAAGCCTTGATAGTATACATATGGAGAAAGATTTGACCATTTGAATGAAAACCTCCATTGGTTCTACATATCTCTTTGTATATCTAGATTCAGAACCTTAAATGATATCCCTTCCTGTCTAATTTAATTGTATCTATTTTGGCAAGATTCTTATGTTCATCGACAATATGCTATTCTAGATCAGAGTTATCCATTGAGTGGATCAAGGCCAAATTTGTTTTCTATACTAAAATATAGATATTTCTCTTGATTCATATAATGTTCCAAGTTTATTCTTGCACTCAAAAGACCAAAACATATGATTTAAAGATACGTTTCCAAGAAAACTCATGCCTGATTCTTATACTTGATTGAATTGCAAATTTGTTCACGTTAGAGTTATATCATATACATTTTTGCTCTGATTGTCAATATCTATGGATTTTTGTGAAATACTTATATAATTTTGTGATATTTTCCTCAATTTAGATTATTCATGATAATCAATTGTAAGTGTATCTCAAATATGGACGTCCAAAGTCCAACCAGTTTTTTGCAATGTTATTAAACAATCACCGACTTTGATAATAGTATAACAAGAAGTCATGTGAAGGTTCACATGGAAAATGCTTCTTGGTTTCCAAGGGGAGGCTCGAACCTAGGACCAAAGAAACTTCGGATGTCAAGCTAACCAACTAAGCCAATTCTGCTTCACATGGAAAGTGGAACAATCTCTTAAGCAAAATGAGGACACAAGAAATGTTCTCCACCTAGCCATGTTCTCCCTCTTATAGAGAAATCCCCTAAATCCATTGAAGGTTGATGGCATTCACTAGTGCCATGCGTTGTGACAGTACAATGAGTGTAATTCTCACTCAACTCTATTTGTCTACATGTGATCTTGGCATGCATGTGGGGATACTATCCCAATGTCGAGTCTGTACACATGTGCATGCCATTAACACTTCTAATTATGCTTTTTTTTTCTTAACATTGGAACGTATGTAGTGTGACACAAGGTAGGTAGATAGCGTGACATAGGTTAGGTCGATAGAGTGACCTTTTTTTATGCTTTTTTTTTTTTAACGTTGGAATGTAGGTATTGTGAACATGGTAGGTAGGTAGTGTGACATAGGTTAGGTAGGTAGTGTGACACAGGTATGTATACACTCTCTCTTCAAAATAGTGTTAATATATACTATTTGCTTATGCCCGTCGATAATGGGCAATGGGCACTTACCCGCAAAAAGTGTTTATATATTTTTGGAGGTTGTGTATTTTTTACCATTTTTTTAAAACCTATTTAGCTTTTCCTTTTGCAAATGGGTGATAGTTTTTGCCGGCAAAGCGTGACATTTTTATGGCACCTCACACATTCTCTCTCTAAAATAGTTTTATACTAAACTAGTTGATTGTGCCCGTCGATGACGGGCAATGGGCACGTATTTAAATATTTTGGAGGCTGTGTTTTTTCTACCATTTTTTTAAAACCTATTTAGCTTTTCCTTTTGCAAACTTGTGACATGTTTCGCGGGCATAGCGTAACATTTTTTACGGCAAAACACATTCTCTTTCTAAAATAGTTTTATACTATATATAGACTAGTGAAGTGTGCCCGCTGATGGGGTGTTTGTCTGTGTGCGTGCGACATAGAGAGAGAGAGAGAGAGAGAGAGAGAGAGAGAGAGAGCCCTCCCTACACCCCCTCCCTTACGCACCTCCCTGCGTGCCTGCCCTTTCGCCCGCCATCATGCACGCCCTCCCCACGCCCCTTCCATGTGGCCTCTCTACACCCTCTCGGCACACCCTCCCCCTCCCCGCGCACTCTCCCTATGCCCTCCCTGCGCCCCCTCCCCAAGTGCCCCTTGCGCTCTCCCTATGCCCTCCTTGCGCGTCCTCTGTGTACCCCCTCCATGCGCCCTCCCGACGTGGACTCCCCCAGTGCCCTCCTTGAGTGAGTGAGTGAGTGAGTGTGTGTGTGTGTGTGTGTGTGTGTGTGTGTGTGTGTGAGAGAGAGAGAGAGAGAGAGAGAGAGAGAGAGAGAGAGAGAGAGAGAGAGAGAGAACAAGAATAGAAAGAAGCTATAAGAATGGAAAAATTTGTGAAGCAAAGGGGTCCGAGTGGGCGTTTGGAAACCCTAATCTTGTACGTGGCATGCATGGGAGAGATGAGGCCTTTGCACGCTAGTGCGCTGCTGAAGATGGTTGGAGAAGATGAAGGAAGATCGTCGGAGAGAGAGAGGATCATGCTGTAGTTAAAATATCTGGAAGAAGATAAGATGTGGGATCTTTTGCTTGTTTTTGGGATGATGCATTGATTGAGTTTCTCTTATTTTCTTTGCTGCTGATCAGTAGAAGATAAGTGGATCGTGTTAATTGAGAGGATCAGCAATTCCGATCCGTTTATGTTCAGGAAGATGAATGCCATGTTTAAGGATATAAGAGATTTTGTTCACTGGATTTTCTGAGGAAAGAAGAGATTTCGTTTGCTGGGTTTTTTTTATTGATGGTGTTTTTTGCTATTTAAGGTTTTTTTTCCAAGGTTAAAACATTTGTATAAAAATCGAGAGAGAGAGAGAGAGAGAGAGAGAGAGAGAGAGAGAGAGAGAGAGAGAGAGAGAGAGAGAGAGAAATGTCAGCAATGATGGAGAAATCGCATTGTATGAGTTCTGATTGGGCTACATGTGCCCTAATATTTGCAGGTTAAACTGCTGCTGCAGCACTTTCCTATACGCTTTTTCTGTGGAATAGTGGTCGTTGCTCCTTTCTCTTAAAAGACAGATTCTTGCGTGAGATTTTGCACGTCGGACGGTCACATTTGCGTTGGAGTTGTTAGACTTCTCATTCTTTCTTTCAAGGACAGGTCGTTTCCTTCGCATTTGCTTGAATCAGGCGGATAGATTGAACTTAACCGTAAACTTTTCTTTGAAGCATCAAACACAACGACGACTGGTTGGATGAGAAGTAGTTCCACAATCTTACACTTTCAGTTTTGATGTAAAGTTTCAAGTTCCACAAGTTTATATTTTGTTGTCTTTGGGAAAGCATCGATATAGAGTCTTGAGAATATGCAAGATGTAGAGTTTCAAGTTGACGTGATAGCTTGCAGGGGCAAGCATAGTTTTCCCATCATTTGAGCAGGCGCAATCTTTTCAGGAATACTAGATGGCATTAACAGGAGCAGCAGACATTGGACGCTGGCCCCAAGGTTCGTGTATCAAGACCGAATTTTTGTAATATTGACAAAAACTGTGTACGAGCGTTATGTGTTCCAATCTTATAATTCCATCTTGTACGAGTGCTCTCGATGCATTGTTTTTGCCAGGTTGGTGTGTTGTAGCCAGCCAACATCTTTTTCTGTACATCCAGGTTAGTTTTGGATGGGTCTATAATTGTTTTGATTGTTCATTATGGATGACGAAAATCGTGGATGGCTGATATAATATGGATTTTCCATTGCATGCATGCATGTGATGCAAAATGTTCTTTCTATGCAAATATTGGTATTTTTCACAAAGTAAATGTAACTATATCTGCGTTCTCTGTTGCATATTTGAGTTGAGTAATGAGTTCTATCGTTGATGTTTTGTAGTCTGTAGGATAGTGCATTACATGTCTGGAGTTAGGTAGCAAAAAAATATTATTGGTTAACGGCAAGGCAATCACCTTGAGCAAGCTGGCGTCCAGAAGTGCTTACGATTCAGATTTGAGGTTTCAAAATAGACCCCAAAAGGTACACAAGCAAGGTAGATCGGGTGATAATTTTTCCTCTTGCTTCTTAACCTTTTGCTGTTCTCATTGACTTGAATGACTTACATATGTAGCTGGCACATTGATCTGATTTACTGTCACCTGCAAAAGTTCTTGAAAGATGAAGTTTTGTTGAGTTGAATTGATTGATGGTAGGCATTATTATTTTTTTCAGAAATAATAGATCTTTAATAATTATCAAGCAGTTAACCGCTTGTTATGTCTGAATACGTGCATATAGGTAGACAATTCATGAAGGATTTGGTTTCTTTTGTTAAGTTGATTGATTGTTTGAATAAACATTCCTCCTGAAATAATAGAAGGCTAATATTGTTTTAGATTTCTTGTTTTGTTTGAATACGCGTGCATACATAGAGAGCGTTTATTGGGTTGAGTAGATTGATTGAATGGTTCTTTTATTGTGTTCGTACAGATGGGGCGGGCTAGAATACCCATAACGTGGATCAAGAGTGACGCATCAAGGCAAGTGACATACACCAAGCGCAGGAAGGGGCTGAAGAAGAAAATTGAGGAGCTTGCCATCCTATGTGGAGTTGAAGCTTGTATGATCTGTTATGGCCCTCAGTTAGGCAAGCCAAGCAGCGTGCCATTTAGTTGGGGGCTGCCCGGAGTTTCTCAAGTCATAAGCAAGTATCAAAGCCTTTCTAAAGAGGAGCAAGACAAGAAGAAGCTAGACAACAAGAGCTTGCTAGAGCAACAAATCAAAAAGCTCAAGTTGGAATTGAGGTTGAGAGTTGAGCAGAATCAAAAGCTGGAGAGGGAACAAGCCTACTCATTATGGGATGATCGCCTTAACTGTTATGGGTTAGAGGATGTCAAGTGTTTGGCTGATTATCTTGCCGGAAAGATAAGAGTTACGTATGATAGAATGACCCATCTTACTACATATCACGTGCACGCTGCTGATCCAGATAGACTAGGCCTCGCTGTTCCTTCTACACTCAATTCTCAGAATAATATGTTTCTTGCGGAAGGTCAATCAGGAGGAGAGTATGACTTCATGAGTCAGACATCATCAGTTTTTCCCAGAGAGAATGTGCCAAGGAATTTATTCAGACAGGTTGTTTCTAGCTTGCCGTCTGCGCATAATCAATGTTCTTCGCCTGCTTGTCTTGGTCCACAACAAGCTTATGACTTACCAGTGCAATCTTCCGAAGAAGTGTATGCTATAATCACCATGCCTGACATAAGCACTGAGATAACAAATCTCAACACGAGAACATCCCATGGAGAACTTCCATCAGACGTGCATGATCAGATGATTACGATATCTACGGATCACGTTCAAACGCAGCAACTTCGACTAAAATCCACTAGAAAGCCCTTGCAGCCACAAAACATGCAATATGGGTACGTGGCCAGTAGGAGCAGTGCCTTCCTGTCCACAACAGTGACAGCTTCAGACATTTTAAGTCCTTCCACCTCTCAGAAAGAACTCAATTTTTCAACAGTGCCCAGTGAATGGCCACGGCCAGATCCCATCATTGTTCCTCAGTCTTCAGTGATGCAAATGGAGGATGAGTCTACTCATAAAACAAGTGAGCCATTGCATATTGACATGCAGGCCAGTTTGAATGAACGAGGCAGTAACCTCAATCAGCAAGAATAATCGGCAGAAACCCAAATCTAGGAAAACGTGGCTTGACAACACGAGGATCATTTTAGACTTGAAGGTGTGTTTCTAAATACAAATAAAACTCAAACTTGTCTGCAAATTTGAGAACAGTAATTTCACTATGTTTTGAATTTTTCACTTGTCTCTTCATCTCTTTGATCAATAGCAGATTGTTTCAATTACAAGTTGTCTTCCTTGTTTCTTGAATAAAAAAAATGAGACTTGAAAGTCCTATGTCTCCTTGCAGGGCGATGTTTTTGGTAAGCTACAGGTAAACTGAATTTACTATTACTTTTTCCTACAAGAAGGCCTTTTTGATTGCATTCATGTGCACTAGAAGAAAAAATGTGGTTTTTGTATAGGTTGATATCAGGCAGTCAGTGTACATAAGATTTTGATACATAGACTATCTAGTCATCAGAAGGTAAAATCAAGTCATATAGTGTTATTATATTTGATGTGTTTTAATGAAATACATAACTAGACTATGAGAGAGACAACAAAGTAAGTTGTGGGTCGTCCAACGTACACGTTTTGCTCTTTGAGATGGACTATCACAAGGAAATATAGTTTGTGGCAATCTTATTATGTTTGCTCAGATCATAGTTGAATAAAAGAAGTAAGGCTGGAAAAATTGTCTTGCTGAAATACAAAAAAGAAAATTACAACTTTATTCTTTACTCTCTTCAGTACTAGTTAATCTAAAAGGACCTCCTTTATGAACTTTCTCGAAAGAAAACATTTAACATTCGCTTCAAGAAGTTTTAACTTGTATACTATTATGAGGTCGTCGCTCTGTCCTTGAATGACTTAACGAATGATGTAGTCCATTTATCACTTAAAGACGATCTATAGTCAGTGCAAAATGTTTGATTTACAGCTATTCATGGTCCAGTGGCATGGACGAATTTAATCTGCAGCTTGTCGTATAACACTTCACGGTATTGTAATGCTTCACTTTCAAAGTTTAAACCCACAAAACATTATTGAATAATCCAAAACATATAGCGAGCTGAGAGCATTCGAGCAGCAATTTACACATAGTTGAGGACGCTAAAATATATGGTGAGAATAAAGTAAGATACTATGGGTGTAGAGCCTCTTATACTTCATCTATCTTCTTTGAAAGTACTAAACAATTGCTCTACTTCCTAACAGTCCTTTGTATCTCCTCCTCCCTCAAGTTGCCATTGTGTAGTTATATACATGTTTTTCTTAATTTTTTAATCCTTGCATGCATTAGGTTGCTTCAAGGTTGGTGGCAAAGGGTGGTGCCCAAATCTATGACATTGAATATGAGGAGACTTTTGCACAAAATGTATGACATTGATTTTGAGGAGACTTGTGCATAGGAGATTTGCCACCTCATGTACTGGAATATGTTTCAAATGGATGTCATTAATGCTTTTTTGAACATTTGACTACTTGGATGGAGTAGTGAAATAAAAGTTTGGCAAGGCTATGTAAGTTTATTTGTATAGGGTAAATCCCTTGAGTTTCCGCTTGAAGGTAGTTGAGGCTCCTTACATGGTGGGACCACACCATCTTCATCTAGTCTCTCTTGCATACCTCCTGGAATTCATTAGGCAAAAATAAAATCCCCTTCAATCTCATTTTTTATAAAACTCACTAAACTAGAATCTAATTTGACAGCCGCGACATGTTTGCCTTTTTGGACACCACACATGCACTAGTGGTCCCACTACCACTAAGTAAATTTAAAACCCAGTTTGCGAGGTGTGAAAACATTTCAATCTATCTATTTACAATTTGTTGTGGTCACTGCTGGACAGTCCAAGTGGTTGGAAAAATCTGTGCAGCAACCGACAGTATTATAATGGAGCATCGACCTCTTTCCATCAATTGAAAAATAGCCAATGCTAATATACTTAACCATTTTACAAAGGAGAGCACCACAAAAATTTCTCACATTTGGTTTAAGCTTGCAAACATTAAAAAACATAACTAATAAAAAGAAATGATTTTAATCATAAACTGAAACTAAAATAAACCATCAAAATTTGTCCTTACCAAAAGGCATTCTCGATGCTAGCATTGCAGACCTCCAGCAAGGCCATGTGAATCCCAACTTGTTGCCAACTGGAGTGAAATATCACTATTTTCCAAATCGGACCAGTAGTTACCTCTAAGAAACCAGCAACAACTTCCTTCACCTCCGTGTATTTAAAAGGTGTCTTGTCATTAAGAAACCCTTTCAACTTGAAACCGGAGGGAATATCTACAATGCAAAGGGTGTAAGGTCTTCTTTCAACAAACTATGAAATCACCTTTGCATCGCCTTGTTAAATGGTCTAGTGACAAGGTTGATCATCAACAGATTTGGGAATGTAGGTCTCATTTGGATTTCTTCAGCAATCACCTTCTCAGTCTGTTCAAATTCGTTCGGCCTCAACTTCTCTACCTTGGCCTTTTGCACACATATAATGAACTGTTCAAGAAGTTGGCCACTTTTCCTATCCTTGTTAGTATGCAGGAGCAAATATAAAAATGTTTAGAAATAACTTATGCTCAACATAGTTAGCAACTAACTTATGCTCAACATGGTTAGTAACATTGATAATTGATGTTCGGTATGGTTAGCAACTTGAATGACTAAAAAGTGAAAAATGAATTAAATTCAAAAATGGTATCTATGCTAAGCATAAAAGAAATCTATTTTAAAATAAAATTGGGAGTTTTTAAAAAATTAAAGGCATGTTCATCATAGACAAAATATAACTCGTTATATTACAAGGATAAAAATTTATAATAAAAAAAAATGCTTATAAAGGAGCATTAGAGTTTAAAGATGAAAGCGAATTTTAAGTCAAAGAAGTCCACTGAAAGTGATAAAGAAAAAGAGGAAGTGAACCTAACAGCTGTAGCTGAAAAGTCTTATGATGAAACATATGCTTGGTAATAAGTTTGTGCACATGTACTTTATCATCTATGGGATTCAGAAAGTTGTTGCAGGATTGCTAAACTTGGAATAGGTATCCTAGAAGATGGTTCCTTGGATGCAGAAATAAGGTGATATCTTCTATATGAGGCAGTTTGCGGATGCATTTGCAGGTTCAGGGAAGGATATTATTCTTGGCATAGCTCTTGGACATGATGCAGTGAGCAATTTGTTTTGCAGATTCTAGTGGATGTTTGGCTCAAGGGAGGGTGATAAAAACAATTTAAAAAAATTATAACATATATTATGACCAGAGCATTCCATGACGAGCATAGCCAAACAAATTACCTGGCTACTTCAAAAAACAAGCTGAAAAAAATTATCGTATTTAGTAAGGCTCTACGTCGGATTTTTGGAATCAAAAGGCAGGCCTGTCTCTTGAGCACATAGCGACTCACCTCACCCCACGCCGACCTTGAGTATTAGCCCGGACAGTCCAAACCAAACCCTAACCCTAACCCTAAGAATGCTGCCAAATAGTATTTAAGACATGGTAGCGGCTAGAAATTTTTATTAACCAGTTACTTTTTAGGCTTGTTGCTCATTTGCATTTAGTTGGTTTTTCTGTGTACGTCTATTAAGGTTCGCATCGGTTTTTATTTGTTCTATGACCAACATAGGTTGCAGTTATGTTTGAGGAGCACATTTAGTGTGGTGTTAACTATTTGAACGGTTCTATGCTTAGCATAAGTACGTAGTTAAAAAAAAATTTGAGGTTACGATGTCAAGTAGTTCTACCTCTTCTATTCCAGTAGTTGTAACTCAATATGTTGCAACAAGTGCAACATCTTCATCTGACATTCCCAATGAAAGTTTTTTTTATAAAGCCACTCCTGAATCTGAACATATTTTGGTAAACGATGTGGCATCGTCATCATTTACCCGTTCATCATCTAAAATTCCTCAAGCAAATACTTTTCAAGAAATGACGCATGTAACTCAGCTTGTATCTAATCTTTCGACCTCGTCCTCCTCTTCAGATACAGGCTCGACACAACTAGAACATTGTTCTTTTGAACAAGTTGAATCATTGAGTGATGAGTCAAAAGCTTCAATTCACTCAGTTACTGATTCTTGTAAATCAACAGATCCACGTAAGTCTGTTGATCCGCGACGTTCAAGCTTTTCTCATGTTCGTAGGAGACCTTCTCAAAGTGATGTTTGTCGTGTTAAATCTAAAAGGGCTATATTCGTTGAAAATTTAGAGCCTTCTAAGGGTCCAGAACATCCTGAGGTTGGAGCCAGAATTCCAGTCATGAAATTCCAACACCTTCTCAACCAGTTCAAGCACCTACTAGTGTCACAAGTTCAATTTGTAGATCAGACTCCAAACAAAAAGAAAAATACAAGAGAGACTTGAGACCCTCACCTGATTTAACGAATCGTCAAAAAACAGTTGATTACAAAATCTGAGATTCGAAAGGTACAGAATATTATTTGCTGCTCATCCTGTTGTTTGCAAAAGTTGAGTATCAGAGAAATTGAAGAATTAAAGATTACTCTTTTTCAGGTCAAAGTCCCAAAACAAATGTCATCGTGTTAGTTTTGTCCTTTTGCTTTTTCGAAATATTCCTTTTGATGATGGATGCATCAAAACCCAAGAGTTTTTTGAATATTTTCTTGGCACCCATAATCCATTGTCATCTTTCGCATTGAAGAGAATCACAGAGTCGATTGAGGAGCACGACCTCCATTCGTCATGTGCAGGCCAAAATTTGAAACACTGAACTATGAATTTGAGAATATGTGTAGGCAAAAAGCCATGAATCTGAAAAACTGTATTGGCCAAAATTTGAAACACAGAACTATTTGGCGCTACGAGTTAACTCTAGTTAACCCTGTAAACCATGATTTGATAATGCAATTACATTAATGTTACATCGATTTTCTCAATCCAACCATTTGTCATATTCATTGTCGATATTTTTGGGCCTCTTCGGGCAGTGATGAGCTGGAAGGGCAGGCCTCAACATCCAATAGCATTTCCACATGCTTCCCAGCGAAACATTTATATATATACAAAGTTTTTATTTTATTTATATCTGAGAAAAACTACGTTACATAGAGGCCTGATATCAAGGTTTCTATTGGTCCACATGGCTACCAAAATGAGAAAAAAAATAAAAAGGCATATTTTTCGGAGGCCCTCGTCGGGCTCGAAGTTCCTCTAATGCTTTGGCAATCTTTCTCTTGATGCTATTCCACTCACAAACATCTGATTGTATGTACGATTTGCCCTTGAGGTGTTGCCTCCTTGCATGCGTTGCTCCTCTAAAGAACAAGCATTTGAATTCTAGCTTTCGAGCTCATGTCTGCACAAATGCAAGGGAACTGTCCGAACACGAACACCAAAGCTTTGAGGACTGAAGGATACCCAAAGATGAAGGTAAAATGTTCGTGGACTGAAACACCCGAACGTGAAGATCAAATGTTTGTGGTTCCAAAGAGGCTCAATGGCAAAGCCGAAGGCCGAAGAACACACGAAGGTGAAGAAGACTTGAAGACCGAAAGGTGGCGGATCCTCACGCTCCAAATATAAAGGAAATCAAGAAGGCCGTCTATTTAGTGGATGCACACCAATGATCAAATACCTGCTTGTGCCATATTATACCAAGTAAGTTAGTTTTGTCTCTTGCTATTAATAACTTTATCATTGGCATTCCAACTTGAAATAATTTCTCAATCATGTATCTAATGAACTCTCTATTTTATTTTAATGTAGTTATTGTTGGAAGTAAATCTTGTTTGTGTGGTGGCTAGATCTACTCACGATGTGGTGTAGTATAGAGAGGATCGTCCGCTTCCTAAGTTTCTAGCAAGCTTCAAACGGAATGTGAAAATAGAAAAAACAATAATGAGTACTAAGGCTGACCCAACTAGTGCTCGAACTAGAAATGAAACTAATATAAGATGACAAAATGTAAAACCTTACTAAGGCTTACCCAACTAGCAAGGTGCTTAAACTAAATTCTAGATTAACACCCAAAGGGTTTGAAAAGATAGATTGCGACTAAATTAAGCATCAATCAATTAAAAACATGCCACAATAAAAGAACCAATGAAAGGAGGCAAGAGGAGGCCCACCTTCCCTCAAGCTATGCACCTTTCAATGGAAACACAAGTGAAATAGCAAGATAATCTCAAAGAGAGAGCAATTTAGCATAATCTCAGAGTGTTATGTACAAGGCAAACACCTCTCCTTTTATGGCAAGGAGGATCTTTTATAACTATCCACTAACTTATGAGACTAATCTATTTCTAGCCTTTCTAGAATTTCTAACTTAGGATTTAGAACTTCAAAGTTTTTTAACTTAGGAAAACCTAAGATAAAATATTTCTAATCTTAAGTTTCCTAAGTCTAAGTTCTAAATCTAAGTTTAAGCTATTTTATTATTTTTTTAAGCTTCTACTCATGGGCTTACAAACACATGCCATGGCAAAAGTTTATTAACAAACACTCGCACCTGGTCTTACAAAACACATGCTATGGAGTTTTATTTTACTCTTTTTTATTTTTTTCTGTGTTAGCACAGATGCTAACATTATCCCGCTCCTTATTGGATTTGTGGTCCCACACCAATTGAAGCCTTTTCTTCCTGGATCTTCTGTGCTTCTTGGAGGCGAGACTGTTGCTATCGGGAGTGGTAGATTGTAGTGCCGATGTCGTCCATCATTTGCCACCATAGTTTCTTCAGGAAGGGCATGGCTTTGTAATAATGGAGCATACCCTGTAGAAAGTTATGGGTTTTTCATAGCTCTACCATATCAACGTGTAGGGCGGAAGTTAGTGAAACACGATAATAGAGCCTTGCTACGCTGATGTGGTCTTCTTACGTTTGCAGTGGTTTATTGATATCAAGGGTGATTGGGGGTAGCCCTCGATTCCAAAAAACCTTTGAGTTCTGTCAAAAATGCTACTAGGCCGCAATTGTCCACAAAATATCTGACGTCGCGATTAGGGTTGCCATGGTGCTTCTGGTAGAATACACGGCAGTTGGTGACCATGTCTTCGGCTAAGTTGCCGGTATTGACGCCTACGAGCTTGGGCCAAAATATCCTATTCTTGACCTTGGTGGCAAGAAACGGTTCTCGCCTTGCTACTGTGGATAATAATAAAGATTTGTGCGCATGTAGGAGGGAGCTTCGATATACCGTGCCATTGAGGTCTTACTTTGTAGGAAAAGCTGATGGTGCCAGAGAGGTTGTGGATCCAGGAGTTTGACTGCTTCTTTATGTGTTTGACTCTAGTCCAAATCTGGCAATATGTAGCCACCTCATTGTTTTGTCGTTGGATATTTCTTGGCAAACTCTTGAGAGACGTGCAACTCCTTGCTTGGTTCTATGAGTGTGATTCTATGCCAGATGGTTGGTGCTTCAGAGGCAATCTCATGTTGAATTTGGGGATCAGGGTCAGGAGAGAGGGGAGACGAGGGATTAGCTTTAGCAATTCTTTGTGACTCGGGACAAAATAGACGTGGGATAAAATGGGGGGTTAGTGGTGTCGAGAGGGTTAGAAGTGGCGGAAGGAAAAAGATAATTGGGAGCTGGTACCCTTAGAGCCTGATGGATTGGTTGGTGGCTGAGCTCCTTGCCCCAAGGGTGGGCCTTGAAAGGAGGAGCCTTGAGTAGCAGGAGGAGGCTGCTGGAATCCTACTCCATCTCCACCATCTGGTCCATCAAATTGGTGTCCGGAATCATGAAATTGGACGTGCTCTGCATGAACATATGGCGTCGACTGGACAGTTGTCTTTAACCGTTCTTCCAGGGTGGTGCTGGTTCAGGGCCTCGACAGAAGCAAGGTATGATTGTTGTAATTTTGTGTGCTGCTCCGTCGTGGCTTTCAACTTGGGCCATCGTTTAATAAGCCACCACTAGAATAAGAGTTTCCTCAGGAATAGTTGGTGGTGCGAAGAAGTCCACCCAATTTCTATTGTTCCTTCATAGCAAAACGTGTGGCTTGTGCATTTGCTACAGCGAGGTTATCGATGGTATTCTGCATGTTGGATACCTTCAGTTGGAGCTGGTTCTAGAGGTGGAGGAGCATCTGCTACTGTTGTTAATTATAATTGGCAAGATATTGGATCTGTAGCCGCTGTTGCTTGTTTTCCACTTCCAACCTTGCTTTTTTCTTTCTGAAGGTCCACCATAACACCATCGTCGAATTGTCGCATGGTATATTGTCCCCCTAGGGTGCCGAATAGATTGTATTGGAGCTCATTTTGGGCTACAAGGGGTAACTGCTCCCAAGGACCAATGTCAGGGAGGGTGCATGTATAGTTACGATACGGCATTGGGTTAAAGGGTAGAAAATCATGAACATGGTTAGATGGAGATAAATAAAAGGAAGGTGGAAGTGTATGCCACCACTGAGTTGGCTGCTGCTGTCGCTACTGCTTGCCTGCGTTGTTGGGCCTAGTGGATTAAGGCCTCTTGCTACGCTAGGATCTCCTTTGGGACCTGAGAGGGTTTAAGGCTCCCTCCGGATTCAGCATACTCAGCCCCTATCTCGCTAGATAAAATGTCATGAGGGACATCGGCTTCTGTGCTGATCGCCTTCTCTTTCTGCTTCTTAGTGGGTGGGGCTGGTGAAATTGGTTCTGCTGTCTGTTGGAGGGTGGCTCGCTTCTTAGTGCTTGGATAGAGATCATCAAGCTCCTTGATGGCAGCAGTTGCCCGAGACCCCAACTGTTTGGTGACCACATGTGGAGGAGATATCCACACTTGCTAGTTGGTTTTTTTGGCCCCACACAGCTTTCTACTACCTTCTCAGCCCCACTTGTAGTTTTGAGTGGGATCGTCCATGGTGAGGGTCAAAGAGAAGAAGTTGCTTAGTGGTATGCGATTCATCCTGGTAGTATGCACTTCGACCATGGTGACAAGGATTTCTGAGGCGGCCCGGAGATGGGGATCTGTGATGAAGCGTATGGCAATCCCGTCGTTGGTTTGGGCAATAGCTTTTGTCGTCCTCTGTCAGAAACTTTGTAAAATACTTGGCATTATAGCTAGTGCCTTTGCATGGATTGTCTCTCGAGATTAGGGTAAGCCAATGCTCTGGAGATGCCAGGAGAGACGTTGATCATTGTATAGCTGCCACTCTTAGATGTAAGCTAAAAGTCTAGAATTCATCTGAATAGGTGGAGTAGGCTGTCGGATCAAGCTCTCACTCTGTTGGTCACGGAAGTGAGTCAGATCAAATCCAAGGGTTGTGAGGATATCCTTGGCCAGGATGAGCTGGTCGACGTAAATCTTGATACAAATCATAAAAAATTGTCCCCTAAATAAAGGCCTAGGGGGGGTTACGACGATGCAGAGACGAGCGGGAGTCCATGGTGAGGCCATAATAGTAGTTAGATTGCTTTGATAAGTTTGAAAATTTTGAAAATTTTTGGCATAAACTCGAGAGCAGGAATCTAATATGAATTCTTGGAGAGAAGGGTGGAGGTCTATATATAGACTTTTCTGGCAAGAATTCACAACTCTACTTAGAAATCGTCCTCAGTGTCCACGATTTGGTAATGATGGTTGCAAATTTTGAGGCAACGTTCGGAGGGTCAACGAATCTTGTAAGTGATTTTTTATGTTAAAATAGAAAAAAATGTCTGACAATGCAAAAATTTGTCTGATCAGAATTTGCGGAGATCATAAAGAAATTGTGGAAATTATTTTAAGCTTCAGCAAATTGTCTGCGAATTCTGATACTGTATATCTGATGAAAAAAACTAACGTTTTTTATTTCTAGAAAGTTTGTCTCAAAAATAGAATTTGTGGAGGCAAAAAATGAATCGTGCATTGTAAAAAAGAGGTCAGGCGAATTCTATCTGAGATGGTGTGAGACAAATCGTCTGAAACTAATGGCTTTTGTGGTTTTCTCAAAGAAGACTATTGGTGTACCTGATCTGATAGTATCTTGATGGTTGAACAAGAAAGCATAGCCAAAAATTTGTCGAAATGACAGGTAGGCTATAAAGAAAAATAAGAAGAACAGTAGGAAAGAAAACAATTAATAATATCAAGATAAAAATAGCGTTCATTGTTACTTTCTCAGTCTGCTCCCATTGACCAAAGTTGTCGAGGACTATCGCCTTAAGGGCTTGGAGTTGTACCTATGACGTAAGGACCTTGGCCAGAAATTTTGATTTGCCCTTTGAAAGTTTTGTCTGGTATAGCAGGGACCTTATCTCCAACCTGGAAGTCCTCTAAGTTTCAATGATCGATCATGCTATGCCCTTTTTGTCATCGTTTGTGGACTTGTTGAGCACGGATGCTGATCCGTCATGTTTTGCAAAGTTGCTCTAGATGTAATAACCTGTTCGCTAGAGTTTGTTGAGTATTAAGCTCAAGATTATAGGCCACTCGAAGGGAGGGGATATGGAAATTCCCACAGGCACTAACGGCCTTCTTGGCCATACATTAGCTGAAAAGGGGTAAGCCAGTAGCTCTCTTCGGGTGGGTGTGATAAACCCAGAGAGCAGCATGGAGTTGAGTTCCCAATCAAATCGGCTGGATTCGACAGTTTTGGTGAGAATTCCCACCTAGGATTTATTGGTGGATTCCGCTTAGCCATTGCATCGTGGATAGTATGGGAATTTGCGATGTACCACAAAATTTTTTGAAAGGAGATCTACTATGACTGAGTTAAGAAAATGTGTACCCCTATCACTGATAAGTTCTAGAGGACATCTGAAACGAACTATAACCTGTCCATAGAAAAATTTTGCGGTAGAACGAGCGTCAGCATTGCGAACAACTCTTGTTTCAGCCCATTTCATGCAATAGTCCGTAGCTACAATGATGTAACGAGATTGTGTTTGTTGAGCAGCGGGGCTAATAGGTCCGACGTAATCAATTTTCCATTTCTGGAATGCTTGATCAGTGGTAACAGGGTGTAAAGGCATGTAGTCGGTCTTTTGAAAGCGTTTTGTGCGTTGACAGACATCACAGGCCTTAGTATAATTGTTTGTATCCTTGAAGAGTGTTGGCCACCGGCCAAGAGGATTTTCTTAGCAGTCATTTTAGAAGAGAAATGACCTGCACCAATACCTTCATGAGTGGAGAAAATTACAGACGGTATTTCTCCTTCAATAAGACATCGTCGGATGATTCCATCTAACCCTTGCTTGTAGAGTTATCCTGCAATTAACGTATAAGGTCTAGTTTTGAGGATCAATGCATGTTGTTCAGGTTTAGACAAGGAAGGATCCATCTGCCCTAAACTTAAATATTCTATGATTTCCTTAGCCCATATGGGTGTAGAGTCAACTTGGAAAAGGATGGCATCTGGTAAATCATCGTTGACACCTTGATCAGGGGTAGGAAGATGAGGGATTCGGGACAGATGATCTGCTAGAAAATGTTGAACTCCCTTACGAACCATGATCCCAAACTCAAATTCTCGCAGTACTAGGATCCATCTAGTAATACGGCCTATGGTGCAGGTCTTGTTGATCAGATACAACAGTGCTTGATGATCAGTGAAGGACGCAAAAACTTTTCCTAGAAGATAATGGCGAAACTTCTGAGCCACATATACCATTGCCAAGGCTTCACGTTCGGTAGTGGTATATTGACTTCATCAGATATCAATTGTCGACTAACAAAACGGATTGGATAGTCTTTTTTGAATTCTCCCGGTTGGGTCAGCACTGCTCCAATGGCATACTTGGATGCATCGGTATACACATGGAATTCATTAGAATAATCAGGAGCCCAAAGGATGGGTGCATTGGTAAGAGCTTCTTTGAGTTGATCAAATGTGACGCGTTGTTCATCCGTCCATTTGGGAACCACAACTACTTTGTAGATTAAGCATGCTTTGTTAGCGAAATCGAGAATAAAGCACCGATAGTAGTTGGCGCGGCCAAGGAAAGAGTAAACTTTGTGTATTGTACGCGGTTCTAGTAGATTTTGAATGACAAGGATCTTTCATGGGTCAGTGGCAATGCCATT
>MU832689.1:0-68530 GCA_029204225.1 Diphasiastrum complanatum
TTCTTTTTTTTTTTTTTTGTGTTTGGACTGTTCAAGATAGCGGTAGGAGGTGTGAGAGTTAAAGGAGGTCTTGAACTAGCTATAAGGATTGAAACCCAAATCAACCAGCAAAAAACCCAAAATAACACACCAATCTATATTTTGGAGAAAAAAAGAGCCTAAAATCTCATCAATTTTTTATATCTCCAAAACCAGTGGAATTAAACCTTGCATAACTGGCAGCAGCTCTAGGGTACTGTCCCAGACCTACATAGAAGCTTGCGAGAGTTAGTTCCAAAACAGATTGCAATAAATCAAACAAAAATCATAAAAAAATCAAAAAACCCTTGAAAAAATCCAAAATAATTCAAATATTCACCAGAACTCTCGCAGAGCCCTCTAAAGTTCCATCTTAGTGAGACTAGGACACAGAGAAGCTTGCGAGAGTTAGTTTGATGTCTGAGTTTCTGTGCGAGAGTTCCCAGTGAAAAAAAGATAGGAAAGTATCAGAGAACCGTCAATAGACACCATAATTTTAGTTTCAATGGGCAAGAACTCTCCGCAAAAAGGATTCTGAAGTTCCATCTCAGTGAGACAAGGACACAGAACAGCCTGTGAGAGTTAGTTTGATTCTAGTGAGCAGAAAATTGGTTTAAGAGTGCTAAAAAATCACTAAAAGTTGAAGATCTATCAAATACTTCTAATAAGAACTCTCACAGACCCTCTCAATCAATTCAGAATGATAATTTCCATCAGTGATGAAGCCTGCAAAAGTTAGTTTTGAGATTTGGTAAAGATCAAGTCAAAATAGTGGTTCTGAACCCTTGCATGCAATGAAATTTTCACTTAGACGAGTGGCCAGTGCTAAAGCAAAATCTGAGACTATCACATATATTCTGTTATCTGTGCAATGCAACATCACACGATACGACATTTTGCCCGTTTAAACCCCCAGATTGTTCACAGAAGAGAAATCATTTTTAGACTTCTTATCCATACCATCAAGGGGCACCTAACGCGACACCGAGGTATGGCACACCGAATCAACAACAGCGTATGGCCTTACCTGCACCACCAAGGCCATCCCATCAACAAGTGGCCCATGTAAACCTGACAACAACAGAACTAGAGATTCAAATGCCACCTCAACCTGAGTAGCAGCAATGGTACAGACCAGATGAACCATTTATGGATCCTGTCATAAATGAATATATTGCAGCCTACGCAGCTCACACTCAGCGTCAAGACGGAAGAAACTACGGCTGCTGCTTCGGATGCGGTGAAGGACACAGAATTGTGGAATGTCCCTACAAGGGACAATATACATCCTTCTGTTGGGAATGTGGTTATGGACACTGTTTCAAGAATTGTCCATTTAGACCTGGAACCAGTGCACCTCTCAACTTCATTGCGATACAACATGAAAAAACAAAATGTTTCTAACTACAAAGCCTTGCTAGCTTCAGTCCTCAGCTCGACGAAGACATTCGAGAACTCAAAGATCTGGAGACACGAAACACGAAAAGCTTTGCAAACACAAAAGTCAAAGGATACGAAGATGAATAATTCACGAACACGAAAGGCAAAGCAGACGAAGATGAACGGTTCGCGAACATGAAAGATTCACGAACGAGAATCTTTTACGGTCTAGTACGAGAGAAGGAAAACGACTAAAACGAAGTCTGTTATGTCCTCATGCTCCAAAGAGTATCAGCAAAGATCGCGCAAGTACCCAAAAGTACAAAAATCTGATCTAGATGGCATGACGTCAGCAGATATTTCCTAGGTCATGGCTAATCTATCGCTCTTGTAATTCCTTGATTAGTTGTAGATGCTTAATCACCCTAATCTCAAATTTACATAGAGCGACTATACTTACTGGATGATGCTTGACATATAGATCAACAGAATACACATATAGTAAAAAGTAATGAAATAGTCTGATGCTAGTAAGCAATCAAGACAAAAATACAGACAGCAAGTCCGCCTGCGTGCGAGACGAGCTCTATGATCAGGATCCATAGAGATCCAAAGTCCGCTAGTAAGCGAGACATACATCCGTGAGAGAAGAGTATCTCTCTCACGCCAATGCACTACATGGATATGCATGCAATGCTTGAAGAATCAGAAAAGAAAAATCAATAGACGATATTGTAGCCTTTGGGCATATGTCAATCTTCTTATTGTGTCTGATCTCAAATGCAGATGCTTCCGCTGTTAATCGTATGTCTGAGTTTTCTTGTTCATTTTAATTTTGCACCCTGGTTGAAACTATGTTGAATGTTGCATCAATATTATAAATGTAGATCAATAGTGCCTGACTACATTATGGAGGATTGTAGGAGTGATTTAGCTGGCAGTGTGAAGAATTGAAAAAGATTATCTATGTTAGATATAAGGGTCTTATGTTTTTTACATCAAGCATCTAGGTGTAGGATGTTAATAGGAATAAATTTGGCATAGATGGCAAACTATGCACTTCCACTTGTAATGCCACTATTGAGCCAAAATCGAGTAAGAGGCTACACATGTGCCAATTAGAGTGTAGACAAGTGTAAAGCTTTTGTTTGATGAATTCCAAGAGGTCCAATAGGATTTAGAGGTGGAACCTTGTGAGGTCCAATCGGAAATTGAGATGTGCTTGAATATAGTCCAATAGAATTAAGAGGTGTATGGTTCAATGATCCAATAGGATCAAGAGGTGACAAAATATGGTCCAATCATAGCTAAGCATAGTGGTAACTCGTGGATCTACTAGTATCATTGTACTCCTCATTTTGAATCTAATTGATTTGGTGATTTTATGGATTTTGTGATTTCTAGCTTTCTCTCTCTACTCGAGAGCTCATGATGTTTTCTCTCTCTCTACTTGAGGAGAGCAGCTTGTTTCTACTTAGATTATTTTTTGAATACTTCCCACACGTGTGATCTACTTAGATTATTTTTTGAATACTTCCCACACGTGTGAGTGAGAGTTGGAAGTGATTGAATGCATGTAGTAGTGTGTTTTTGCCATAGGATCTAAAATTGATCTTGAATCTCAATCTAGTCTTGATCTTGGTGCATCTACACACCTTAGGAGATCACAAGTACATGTTGTGGACAGTCCACACGTGTGAAATTCAATATGGTATCAGATCCTACCTAAGGTTACCATGCATTTTGATCCATCTAAGTAAAATTTTTTCATCAATCTTGAGCTAGAAGTTGTCAAGGCTCATTTTCCTAGCTATCTTATTCAATCTTGGATCAAAAGAGATCAAAAGGACATTGATTGGGTCTGACCTAGTACTGTACGGAATCAGATGCTTAGACACGTGTGAGGAACATCCAATTTCAGTTTGGAAGTTCTCTCTCATGTTTGATCCATTTATCTTGCTTGATAGCTTGTTTTGAAGCTATTTTTGTCTAGTTTTTGATGCAATCAGTTTCATTCCATTTGGTTGAGCCAATCAAAAGCTATAAGCTTTTGAAGAGGGCTAGGTAGGGCACCTAGACCTGGGTGGATACATTTGGTTTGGTCAAGAGATTGCTTGTTTGATCCAAAATCACAGTTGAATGCTTACCAATCTCATCTATATGTGATCTAGGCACTATTTTGAGATCTTAGCCATTTTGTTTCATGCAATATCATTGTATTTGAGTCAAATTTGATTTCTTAGTGTATTTCACACGTGCTAAGAGTGTTCGATCCTAACTTTGCCTATACTCCATCATTTGATGTGAAATAGATCTTGTTTTAGAGAGATTTGTGTAGCTAGTGAGAATCAATTCACAAATAGTTGCAAGATCTTTCATAGGAGGAGATAGTACTCAATTATTGGATCCTATTGAGAGTGCGTAGCAACATTTATTGTTCATCATTTGAGTTTTCTTCACTTCAAATGTCTTCAATGGGTTCATCCTTGTTGGAACCAAGTGAAAGATTGACCACTTCAAATTATTCAATTTGGAGAATGAGGATGGAGTTGTGGCAAGAAAGGTCATTATGCCACCAATTGCTTCAAGAAGAAGAATCAACTCAAGCAAGCCAATATTACCAATGAGAAGGAAGACACTATTGCAAGTGATGGAGAGGGATCTCTTATGGTCTCTAGTTTCTCATTTACTCCTTTCAAGAAGGACGGCCTATGGTATATTGATAGTGGAGCCTCTTCACATATGTGTAGCTCCAAGAACTCTTTCTCTTCTATTGCACCTTATGATGGAGTCAAGAAATCAATATACACTGCAAATGATTTTGAATGTCCTATTGAAGGCATAGGAAACATTCCCTTGAAGCTTGCATCCTCTAAAGTTCTTTCTCTCTCTAAAGTTCTTTATGTACCTAAGCTTACCAAGAATCTTATTAGTGTTGGCCAATTGCTTGATAATGGCCTTGATGTAAAATTCAATGTTGATACTTGCACTATCAAGCAGAATGATGAGATACTTGCATTAGGATCTAGATTTGGTGGCATCTATAAACTAGATCAAAATGAGTATGTGAATGCTTGTAATGTTGCTCTTGTGAACAAGCTCTCTATGGAGGACTTATGGTATAGGAGGTTGGGACATCCCAACTACAAATTCATGCTCTCTATGATCAAAGAATCCAAAGCTATTGGCTTGCCAAAGTCACTCTCGAAGAAGATCAAGCCTTGTGAGGCTTGTGCTATTGCTAAATCTCACAGAAAGCCATTTACAAGATCTTCTATCAAAAGCAAGCATCCTTTGGAGTTAATCCACTCGGATGTGCATTTCTCATCAACTACAAGCAAGGGAGGAGCCACTTGTTTTGTTACTTTCATTGATGATTACACAAGATTCACTTGGATATATCTTCTTGCTTCTAAATCTATGGTGTTTTATCATTTCATTATTTTCAAAGCTTATGTAGAGAAGCAATTCTCATTCAAGATTAAAGCTCTTAGAAGTGATGGAGGTGGTGAATATATCTCCAATAAATTTCAAGATTTTTGTGAGCTTGAAGGCATTAAAAGAGAGTTTTCTTGTGCCTACTCTCCATCTCAAAATGGAGTGGCCGAGAGAAAGAATAGATCTCTATGTGAATGTGCAAAATCTATGAGAATTGAGGCATCTTTGCCCAAATTTTTTTGGGGAGAAGCCATTAATTGTGCAAATTATCTTTGCAATAGGCTCCCACATATAGCTCTTGGAGGAAAGTCACCATATGAAATCTTATTTTTGAAGAAGCCCAAGGTTGATCACCTTAGAGTTTCTGGATGCTTATGCTTTGTCCATATTCCCTTGGAAACAAGGAAGAAGAAAGATCCTAGTTCATGCAAAGGGATCATGGTTGGATACTCATCCACCAAGAAGGCCTATAGAGACTTTATACTCTCTACTTCTCAAGTTATTGAAAGTAGAGATGTTGTCTTTCATGAAGATCAACACTCATCTTTTGAAAAGGCCGAGATCAAGAAATCTATGGATGCATCATCAATTATTGATTTTGAAGACAATCATGATGTGATGGGGTCGGGATTTGAAGAAGACTCTCCTTGAATTTTTTCACCAAGAAGATCCATGAGAGATAGATCCGAGCCTAAGAGGCTCTCATATGTTGACAAAGGCAAACAAGTGGATCTTGATTCCACTAATTATGTTTTTTATGTCTCTCATGAAGAGCCAAAGAATGTACAAGAGGCACTCAATACCAAGGAGTGGTATGATGCTATGAAGCAAGAGTATGATGCATTGATCACCAACAATACTTGGGAGCTTGTGGATCCTCCATCCAACAAGCATGTGATTGGTTGCAAGTGGGTATTTCGGATCAAGTTCAATCATGATGGCACCATCAACAAGCATAAAGCAAGATTATGTGCCAAAGGATTTGCTCAAATCCATGGTCTTGATTATGAGGAGACCTTTGCACCCATTGCAAAGATGGTGACAATAAGAATTCTTATTTCTCTTGCTTGTTTTTTCAAGTGGAAGGTGTTTCAATTAGATGTATCCAATGCTTTTCTAAATGGTTATCTTTGAGGAGGAGATCTATATGGAACAGCCTCAAGGATTCATCAAGGATGAGTCCAAAGTGTGCTTGCTCTTCAAAAGTCTTTATGGACTCAAGCAAGCACCAAGATCATGGTATTCAAGACTTAACTCTTTTCTTATCTCTCTAGGATTTACTCTTAGTGACTATGATCCTTCCATGTATCTAAAGTTTGTTGATAGCAATATTGTCATTCTTCTAATTTATGTTGATGACATTATTCTTTGTGGAAGTTGTATCAAGCTAGTTGATGAAACCAAGCTAGCACTTGGATGTGAGTTTAAAATGCAAGATCTAGGAGAGATGCATTACATCCTAGGCCTAGAAATTGATTTTTTATGAAAATCGTGTCTTTATATGCCAATCTAGATATGCTCACTCTATGTTGAAAAAATTTCATATGAAAAATTCTAAGAGCATAGACACTCCAATGGAGCAAATTATAAAAGATCCTAATAAAGGTGATGAAAGATGATTTGAGGACATCACACTTTTTAGGAGTCTTGTAGGCTCGTTAATTTGGCTTACCATTACTAGGCCCGATCTAAGTTTTTGTGTGCACAAATTGATGCAAGATCCTAAGATCCATCATTGGAAGATGGCCAAGAGAATTTTAAGATATGTATCTTCATCTTGTGATTATGGTCTACTCTATAAAAGTGAAGATCTATCCATTATTGGCTACTCAAATTCGGACTTTGCAAGTGACAAGATGGATCGAAAACTATTAGTGCATACACTATCTTTCTTGGAGGCAATCTAATATCTTGGCTTTCCAAAAAGCAAGATACTATATCTCTCTTTTCATGTGAGGCCGAGTACAAAGCACTCACTACAACTACCAAAGAAGTGCTTTGGATCAAGAGGTTATTAATGGAGCTAAAGTGCATCAAGGAGAATGATCTACCAATGATCAAGTGTGATAACATCTCGGCCCAAGCTCTTGCCAATAATCCCATATTTCATGCAAGAAGCAAGCACATAGAAGTGGCACACCATTTTGTGAGAGAAAAGCTTATTGGAGGTGAAATCTATTTGGAGCATGTCAATTCGTCCTCTTGTATTGCCGATCTACTCACCAAGCCTTTGAGCAAAAGTGCTTTCATCAAGCATAGATCTAACCTTGGAGTTATATCAAGATCAATGTTCAAATCTTCATAGATAATTTTTTAGGAGGAGTGTGATGAATTGAAAAAGATTATGTATGTTAGATATAGGGGTCTCATAGAATTTCATAGTCAAGCATTTAGGTCTAGGATGTTGATAGGGTCAAATTTGGCATAGATGGCAAATTATCCATTTCCACTTGTAATGCCACTATTGAGCCAAAATAGAGTAAGAGGCTAAACATGTGCCAATTAGAGTGTAGACAAGTGTAAAGCTTTTGTTTGATGAATTCCAAGAGGTCCAATAGGATTTAGAGGTGGAACCTTGTGAGGTCCAATAGGAATTTGAGGTGTGCTTGAATATAGTCCAATAGAATTAAGAGGTGTATGATTCAATGATCCAATAGGATCAAGAGGTGACAAAATATGGTCCAATCATAGTTAAGCATAGTGGTAGCTCGTGGATCTACTAGTATCATTGTACTCCTCATTTTGAATTTAATTAATTTGGTGATTTTATGGATTTTGTGATTTCTAGCTTTCTCTCTCTACCCGAGAGCTCATGATGTTTTTTCTCTCTCTACCCAAGGAGAGCAGCATGTTTTTACTTAGATTATTTTTTGAATACTTTCCACACGTGTGAGTGAGAGTTGGAAATGATTGAATGCATGTAGTAGTGTGTTTTTGCCATAGGATCTAAGATTGATCTTGAATCTCAATCTAGTCTTGATCTTGGTGCATCTACACACCTTAGGAGATCACAAGTACATGTTGTGGACAATTCACACGTGTGAAATTCAACATGCAGTGTCCAGCGATCGCATCTGAACTCCATCCGAATCTCAAGAGGGAATTGTGATTGCGTCACGACTGTTTCGTAACTATTTTGCGAATTATTCTTATTCTTCTCTACAATCGTATTAGAGCATATCACGCACGATTCTCATCAGTGGTATCAGATCCAACCATCTTGTCATATTTTGACATAGCCAAGAAGCTATCAGATCCAAGAGGCCAAGCATTCAACAAACAACCGTCAACAAAACAACAGACTTCAAGAAGCAATGGCTTCAAGCAGTAGCATGCAAAGCAAGATCTGCACAATACTTGTTCAAGATCTAGCTTTCCAGCCAAGGGCGAAGGACTCTTCCCTTGGGTGAAATGCCTACGACAACAGGAAAGGAGCTACGCGAATGGAGGGAGAAAAATGACAAGGTAGTAGCCTTGCTATCATCTTCCATCGAAGATAGTCTCACACTTGACCTGGCTACACTCTCCAAAGCTAAGGAGATGTGGGATGCATTGCTCACCAGATTTCAGATGAAATCGAGAAGGCAAATCATGATGCTGGAAGATCAGCTAACGAATCTACAGTGGGATGGAAAGGACCTCACCTCTTTCCTAAGAAAGATGAAGGATCTGTTTCTATCACTACATAACTTTGGAATAGAGAATGCAGTGTCAGCTGAGAAGTAGCTCACATACCTATTGAGAGCCTTACCCAGATCATTCCAGACAATGAGGACCCTGTTCGTAAAATATCCTACCATGAACCTCAAAAAGGCGATTGTCGAGATTTGAGAGGAAGTCAAGGCCAGAGAACACATTGATCACAAGGATGGTTCTGACCAAGCCCTCTACGGCAACAAAGAAAAATCCAAGAAACAGTTCAAGCCTAAGAGGGATTCCAATCAAAGGCATGATTGTGACCAGCAAGCAGAGGGTACCAGCAAGAACAACTGGAAGAGCAAAGGGAGGTCAAAACAACAAGGTGCAGACAAGAAGACTTGTGTGAGATGCAGAAGAGACGGGCATACAGTAGATATATGTTGGTTCAATCTTAAGATTTAGTGTATCCATTGCCACAAGAAGGGTCATAGATTGTCGCCAAAATCCAAGGAACAAATCAGCACAGAACAGACAGGAGAACAACAATAGTTCATCCTTTGTAGAGAAGCCCAAGAGCTTGAAGATGGGCGAAGAAAGAACAAATAGAAATTGTTCGACTGCTTACATCTGTGAGGATTGTGAAAAAAGTACAAAAAATACCAAGAGTGGATCTTAATCTGATCCTCAAGAGGGATTGTTTGTCAGATTACTTGATCTATCAATCTACTTGAGATTAAGATCAATCTAGATCAATTCTAGACACAAAATCCTAACAAGAACAATCATTAATTGAAGGTAGGTGTACTTTCTGGTTTTCCATGAGTGAAACCCTGTCTGAGTATGGACTCCAACCTGAAAATCAAGTACACATTTATAGCACCTCAAAACAATCAAAACAAATGTAGACAAATGGAGAGAATCACTCAAAATTGCTTCCAAAACCAAGATTGGTGTCTCACAATGATTATGGCCAAATGTGGCTCTATACATACAATAAGTGAGAGCTCGTGGTACTGATCATCCCTTTGATCCCACATGTGTGAAGGTGCTTTGTCATATGATGATTCATAATGCAAAACTGACACTTGGACAAAACCTTCTATCTTGAGCACTTATGGTCCATTTTCCTTCTATATGGAGATCTACTTGAAAATCTTCTAAAAGTCAAAATTCGTCTACTTCAGCTTATTCCACACATGTGAGCTGTCCTCTACACATGGGATGTGACACCTAACCAAAGGATGTGGCTCATGCAATCAATAGATTGATGCCATGTGTCATATGTCTAGAAAACTAGTTTTTGGCCTTTTTAGCCACTAGAACTTGAATTAAATTATATGTACAACCTATATGATTATGGTACATGACAAGTATACTATTTTTACACATGGGAACAAACTCCACACATGTGTAATCATCCTATATACAAGATTTTTGGCCTCTACCAAGCTTATTTTTGTATTTTTCACACTCCTCAAAAATCTAGCTTGGTAAATCTAGCATAGATCTATCTATAACTCGAAGAGCCAATCTTAATTTTATAAATGTATCTTTAGGCAATGCCTTGGTGAGTATATCAGCAATGCAATCTGATGATGAAACATGAATAAGCTTGATCTCCTTTGCTTGCACTTTTTCCCTCACAAAATGATGTGCAATCTCGATGTGCTTTGTTCGAACATGGAAGACTGGATTGTTTGCAAGTTGTTGGGCTACTTGACTATCACAATATATGCATGGAATGTCTTCATCCTTGATCACATGTAGCTCCTCAAAAAGCCTTTTAAGCCAAAGAACCTCCTTTGTTGTTGTTGTCATAGCTTTATATTCGGATTCTGTTGATGAAAGAGAGATGGTATCTTGCTTTTGGGAAAGCCAAGATATAACTCCTCCACATAAGAATGTAGCAAATGCACTTATGGATCTTCTATCCATCTTGTCACCTGCAAAACTTGAGTCCGAATATGCTCTCAAACAAATATTAGTCCTTTCATAAACTATGCCAAAGTCTTTTGTAGCCGAGATGTACCTTAACACCCTTTTTGCTCCTTTCCAATGACACATTAATGGACTTTGCATGTATTGACTCAACTTGCCAATACAAAAACTAAGATCTGGTCTAGTGATAGTTAAGTATATCAAGGAACCAATAAGCATTCTATAGGTAGTGATGTCTTCAAAGGATGCTTCATCACTTTCCTTAGAACCTTTTACACTTAGTTCCATAGGAGTTTCAACTCCTTTATAATCAATCATGCCAAATCTTGCTAAGATTGATCTAGCATACTTAGATTGACATATGAAGGTAAAATCATTACTTCTAGTGACTTCTATTCCAAGTATAACTTTAAGAAGTCCTAGATCTACCATCTTAAATTCACTAGACAAGGAAACTTTTACATTCTTAATGCCATCTAGATCATTTCCTGTGAGTATAATGTCATCAACATATAAAACTAAGACAATGATCTTTCCATCATTACATTTGTAGTACAATGATAGTTTATAAGAACTTACAACAAATCCAATGGAAATAAGATAGGAATGCAACCTAGAGTACCATGCTCTTGGTACTTGCTTGAGTCCATAAAGACTCTTCTTCAAGAGACACACCTTGTCTTCTTCTCCATCTTTGATGAAGCCCTCGGGTTGGCACATGTAGATTTCCTCTTCCAAGAATCCATTTAAGAAAGCATTTGTCACATCAAGTTGGAAGAGCTCCCATTTGAAAGAAGTTGCAAGACATATGATTAATCTAATGGTCACAAGCTTTGCAACAGGTGCAAAGGTTTCATCATAATCTATGCCTTTGACTTGCAAAAAACCTTTCGCTACAAGTCTAGCTTTGTACTTATGAATGGAACCATCTTGATTATATTTCAATCTATATATCCATTTACAAGTAAGAGGCTTCTTTCCACAAGGTAAATCAACAAGTTTTCAAGTTTGATTTTCCATTAATGCATCAAACTCTACTTGCATAGCTTTCCTCCAATATTGAGACTTATTTGCTTCCTCAAAACTAGTTGGTTCTTCAAGCATAGTAGTCAAGAAAGTATAAAAGCTGAATAGTTGAGAATCTTCCCTTTGCTCCCCTTTGTCACTATAAGTGAGCCTTGATGGCTCAATCCTTGTCCTTATTGATCTTCTTGGCACCCTTGGACTTGGAGTAGGTTCCACTTGGTCTTCATCTTCATGAAGCTCCTCCTCGGCCATAGCATGATCATTGACAAGTTGAGTGTTGTTGGAAGTCACCTTTCCTTTGGCTTGGAGAGATTCATCAAAAAGTACATCTCTACTAGCAACAACTTTTTTTGTAATAGGATCATATATCCTATAGGCTTTCTTACTTTCACTATAACCAACAAAGATGCCTTTGAAAGAAGTGGCATCTTCCTTTTTCCTTGTTTCTAAAGGAATATGTACATAACAAGTACATCCAAAAACTTTCAAATCACTAAGATTTGGCTTTTTGCCAAACAATACTTCATAAGGTGTAAGTCCTTAATGGCACTATTAGTCATTCTATTACAAAGAAAATTTGCACATAAAATAGCTTCTCCCCAAAACGAAATAGAAAGAGATGCATCTAATCTCATAGCTTTAGCACACTCACATAGTGTCCTATTCTTTCTCTCAGCTACTCCATTTTGTTGTGGAGTATATGCACAAGTAAACTCTCTCTTTATGCCATTAGTTTCACAAAACTCTTTCATCCTATTATAGATGTACTCCCCTCCATTATCACTTCTTAATACTTTCAAGCTAGTATTAAGTTGCTTTTCCACAAGAGTTTTGAACTTTAAAAAGGACTCAAAAACTTCACTTTTCTTAGACAAGAGATAAACCCAAGAGTATCTTGATTTATTATCAATAAAAGTGACATACATTAGAGCTCCACCATTTGATTCATGTGAAAATGAATGAACATCTGAGTGTATAAGACTAAGAGGAGAGTTAGATCTTATCAAAGATCTCTTGAAAGGAAGCTTATGAGATTTGGAGAGTCCACAAGCTTCACAAAGCTTGCCACACTTGGATATGGTTTTGGGAAGTCCTCTTGCTAGCTCCTTTGTCACCATGGTCTCCATAGCTTTGTAGTTAGGATGACCTAACCTTTTGTGCCATAATTCCACTTGAGTGAGCTCCTCCCTTGCCATGTTCACACTTCCAACCATCACATTAGCATCCAATTTGAATAACCTCCCTTGCTTGAAACACTAGCAATACATTTTTCATCTTTCAAGATAGAACATGCCCCATGCTTGAAATCTACATCTAATCCACTATCCATAAGTTGTCCTACACTCAAGAAGTTCTTTGTAATTGAAGGTACATAAAGAACATTGTCTAGATCTACTTTTTTAGATGATCCTAGACATAAAGGAATGAATCCAACACCTACAATCTCACATTCTTGATCACTTGCAGTGAAGATAAATCTCTTAGAACTATTGTAAGAAAGTAGATTAGAAAAGTAGTCTTTTTGGTGAGTCATGTGAGAGCTTGCCCCACTATCAATCCACCAAGTGTCTTGATTAGTTGTTTGTGGTGAGGATACCATCAAAGATAGATTGCCTTCTTCCTCCTCCTCAAGCACAAGATTGCCTTGATTGTCCTTCTCTTGGGCATTCTTCTTCTTGTAGCACTCGGATGCAAAATGTCTCTTTTTTCCACAAAAGAAACACTTTAGCTTCTTCTTGTCTTTCTTGCTCTTGCCTTTGGAACTTGACACTCCATCTTTGTTCTCCATCTCCATGTCTTGAGTCTTCTTGGATGGAAACTTGTTCTTCTTGCCTTTCAAAGAAAAGTTAGCTTTTTCATCACCATCATTCAAAGATAAGGAACTCATCCTACTTTTGATAGGAAGCATTCTATTCTCCTCACTAACAAGCACACTTTGAAGTTTTCAATACTAGGAAGTGAATCTTGAATAGCAAAGGTTTGAACAAGATTGGAATAATCATCTCCTAATCCATTCAAAATGATTTGAACTAATTCATCATCTTTGATTTTATCATCTATAGAAGACAACTCTTTATTCAAAGATTTGATCCTAAAGACATAATTTTGGGCACTTTCACTACTTCCTTTCATGATTTGAAGGATTTGATTCCTAAGCATGAGTATCCTTGAAGTGTTCTTGGATCCGTAAATGGCTTTTAATGAATCCCATGCCTCTTTGGATGTGGTAGAAGATGAGATTTCTTTCAAAAGTTCATTACTTACATTCATTTTTATGCAGTGTAATGCAACTCTACATCTCTTTTTGTACTTAGCCAATTCAACTCCTCCTTGAGGTTCTACTTCCACCTCAAGTACTATGTCATAAAGATCATGAAGTACAAGCAAAGACTCCATTCGAACTATCCAAATAGCATAACTAGTGGATGTTAGTCTTTCACTAGCTTCAAGCAAAAAACCACCCATTGATGCCATTTTTTAATGTGAAAAAGCACTAGAAACTCTTATGGTTTCTCTAAGAGATCTGAACCTAAAGTCTTCTAGCAATTTAGAAAGCTTATAGACTCAATCCTATCACTCATGAACCAATCTAGAATGATGGAAATTTAGATTCTAGTCTCAACCTTGCAAAATCACTCCTTAATCTATGATTTTTAGCAATTTCTCTCTTCAACTTCAACATACAATCAAAAAATCAGAGTAGATATATTAATGCACCTCATTCAAGCTTCAATTTTGATTTTTTGGCTGATCTAATCCAAGAACTAATCAATGGATTAGACTCTCTATGGAAAATGCTTGATTTTGCACGAAAAATCACTCAAATTGGGTATGTGAGTCAAATTCTACAAAATTTTGAAATTTCTCAGTCAAAACTGGAGCTGTACGGCCTCACACGTGTGAAAAGGGTTCCTACAGACCACAACAAGATCTGGACAAAAACTTTTGAGAATAGCTATCAAATCCAACTCGCTATACAAAATTTGACTAGTTTTCAAAAAACTGCTAATTTTGGCTTTGATTTGGATTAACCCTATCAATTTCAACAAAACTTCTTGTACTAGGCTCTGATACCATGTGGAAAAAGTACAAAAAGGACCAAGAGTGGATCTTAATCTGATCCTCAAGAGGGATTGGTTGTCAGATTACTTGATCTATCAATCTGCTTGAGATTAAGATCAATCTAGATCAATTCTAGACACAAAATCCTAACAAGAACAATCATTAATTGAAGGTAGGTGTACTTTCTGGTTCTTCACATGTGAAACCCTTTCTGAGTACGGACTCCAACCTGAAAATCAAGTACACATTGATAGCACCTCAAAACAATCAAAACAAATGTAGACAAATGGAGAGAATCACTCAAAATTGCTTCCAAAACCAAGATTGGTGTCTCACAATGATTATGGCCAAATGTGGCTCTATATATACAATAAGTGAGAGCTCATGGTACTGATCATCCCTTTGATCCCACATGTGTGAAGGTGCTTTGTCATATGATGATTCATCATGCAAAACTAACACTTGGACAAAACCTTCTATTTTGAGCACTTTTGGTCCATTTTCCTTCTATATGGAGATCTACTTGAAAATCTTCTAGAAGTCAAAATTCATCTACTTCAGCTTATTCCACACATGTGAGCTGTCCTCTACACATGGGATGTGACACCTAACCAAAGGATGTGGCTCATGCAATCAATAGATTGATGCCATGTGTCATATGTCTAGAAAACTAGTTTTTGGCCTTTTTAGCCTCTAGAACTTGAATTAAATTATATGTACAACCTATATGATTATGGTACATGACAAGTATACTATTTTCACATGTGAGAACAAACTCCACACATGTGTAATCATCCTATATACAATATGTGAAAATTGTCAACATTTCCTAGCTAGTTTGAGGCCTAAACTGGCTAAAATTGTAAATAGTTTTGGTTCTGGAGTTTCACACGTGTGAAACAGGCCAAAATTTTTTTATTTACTGTATTTTTTCAGTATGATGAAGTTTCAAACTTCATACCCTTCAAAATGAGACCATTTTGATGTATTTTGGTCATATAAGCCATTTTTAGCTATTTTTCCTATATAGAGAATATCTAGGGTCAAGTACCTTCTAGAGAGAGGAGAGAGAGTCATCTTCCTCATCCATAAATAGTAGGGAAGTCGTGGATAACAGGTTGGAGAAACCTTTTGTATGCTTCATTGAGATCAATAGATCATTGTCATTGTTTCTTCCTCCATTGAGAGCATTGTTGTGTGTATTGTCTTCAAGCTATTGTGTATGATCTTAGGTGCTTTCCAAAAGTGGTAGGCTGATGTATTATGGACTGTATAATGCTATTTTGGGCCGCACTTGATGTTTATGGAAGTTTCCATTTGTGGTAAATGCTTTTTGATCAAGTTCTTTGCATTCTAGGTAGCATAGAATGTGTTGCCAATTCCTAGCTTATGTAGTTTGGAGTGCAAGCATTCAAGCCAATGATCTTGGAGTTTAGATCCACTTAGGATCTGTATTTTTCACATGGTATCAGAGTTGGTTGGCTTCTATTTACAGTAAGTATTCCATTTTTGGTGATATTTGGATGTTTGATCAAGTTCTAGCATGATTTTGCATTGCTTTGTTGATCAAATCTTACTAACCTTTGTTTTGTGAGTTGAACTTGTGGATCAAAAGCATATTTCAGGTCTATTGAAGATCAGAGGCTAAAAAGAAACTATTTTGGATCAGATCATAACACCTAATCATTTGTGATTGTGAGGCTTGTGCATATTCAATACTAACAATGTTCTTTTCAATCCTATTGTTGACAATCTCCATTCTTGGATGAACACTCTCCTTAAGTGGATGAAACTTCTCCTTAAGTGGATGACAAATGCTCTTTTGAGTGAGTTGTAATTCTCCTAAAGGCTGAGCAAAGCTCCCATTTGGATGAAAGATCCCCTTTTTTGGGTGAACATATTGTAAGCTCCATTGTGAAGAGCATATTGTAAAGATTGTCATCAATTTTGGCATAAATTTTGGTGTACTTTGTTGAGCATGTAAGTAACTCTCCTTATGTAATTTGATTGGAGCATTTGCTGGAAGGTGTTAACCATTATGCAAGTGTGTTTTCAGGTTCTTAACAGGTTGAGGAACATTCTCATGTGAAGTGATCTTAGATCTACATCTAAACACCAAGATTTGACAAGATAGTGAAGCTAGTCTTGTGATTCACTAAGTGTGCTCATTCATTCACCTCTAAATCTTGTATTTATCACTTGCTGGAGTTTATAAACTTTTAGAAGTGTGGTTTACATGTGGTTTTACAGGTTGAATCAATATCTTAGTGTGTTGATCATATGTTGATCAAGTTTGTTCATTACTAGGTAATCTTGGCATCCTAGTTTTGGGTATTTTCTAAGAATGCAAGTAACTCTTCACACCATAACTTGATTTGGTCACTTGCTGGAAAGTTTGAGAGCTTAAGCAAGAGTGTGTTCAGGTTGGTTTGATTTTGTAATCCATTCTTAGTGTGTGCAAAGTGTTGCATGTGTTTCAATCTTCCTTTCTATGCTTGGAAACCATCTAGGTTCAAGATAGAAGTGTTTTAGGGTCCTAAATCTTCATAGATCTCTTTATCTATCATTTGTTGAGAGATAAGTGAGTGCTAAGTGCTTTAGGACAGAACCTAAAAGTTGAAGAAACATTAGAATCATGGCTTCCAATGGTGGGATCATGCTAGAGTCTAGTGAAAGGTTGAGTTCATCAAACTACTCTACTTGGAAAGTGAGGATGGAGTCCTTACTTGAGTTGAATGAACTCATGGACATAGTTGCAGAAATTGAAGAGAGACCTCTCACACTTCAAGAGCAACAAAGGTTTGATAAGAAGGCCAAAAGGGCTCTTCATATCATTAAAATGAATGTTACAAATGAACTTCTCAAGGAAGTTGGAAAGTGTCAAAGTGCAAGTGAGGCATGGAATGCCTTAAAGAAGCTCTTTGAATCAAAGTCCACATCTAGGGTATTGACCCTAAGGAGACAAATATTTTCTAGTAGGCAAAGAGAGGGTGAAAGTGCTCATGCATTTATCTTGAGAGTTAAGTCCCTAAGTGATGATTTAGCATGCATTGATGAGAACATAAAAGATGGTGAAATAGTCCAAGTTATGTTGAATGGTTTGCTAAATGAACATGCTAACCTTGTGCAAAGTTTTGCCATTCAAAGAGTCTTGCCAAGTGTGGTTGACTTGCAAGAAATCTTATTGGCTAAAGAACATAGGTTGCAATCAAAGCTTGATGGTGCATCCTTGCAAGGTGGAGGTGAAGAGGCTTTCTTCACAAAAGGCAAATTCAAGGGCAAAGGTAAAGGCAAAGGGAAATGGTCCAAAGGTGGTAACTTTGATCATGATGATCACTCTTCCTCTTCCTCTTCTACTAAGAACAATAAGTCAAAGTTCAAGTGCTTTTATTGTGGGATAAAAGGTCATTTTGCAAATGAATGTTATAAGAAGAAAAGAGAGCAAGGAGAGAGGCAAGGAAATCTTACAATAGATGAGGAAGAACATAACACATGTGAATCACTTGTTATGACTTCAAGTTTGTTAGCCAACATAGATGATAATGATCCTTGGTGGATTGATAGTGGAGCCTCATCTCACATGACAAGACATAAGGAATACTTTACATCCTTATTGTCTTATGAGGGAGAAGGTAACATCATCTACACTGCAAATGATGGTCAATGTGACATCAAAGGCATAGGCACTATTCCTATTTCCCTTTCAACAAATAGGAAAGCAAATCTTGAAAATGTTTTGTACATTCCTTCAATCACTAAGAATTTGCTTAGTGTAAGTCAAATGATTGACAAAGGACTTGATGTGGAGTTCATTGGAGATGCATGTTTGATAAGTAAATGTGGATCCTTGATTGCTCAAGGTAGGAGGCATGGTAAACTTTTCAAGCTTGATGCATGTGTGATCTCTAATCATGAAGGATGTATGGCTAGGGAGCAATTGACAAACCAAGAAGTTTGGCACAAGAGGTTGGGCCATCCCAACTTCAAATCTTTGGAGGTAATGGCAAAGAAAGAGCTTGTTCTTGGTCTCCCTAAAAGTCTTGTTGCAAACAATAGTGTTTGTGAACATTGTGCCTTGTCCAAATCTCATAGACTTGCTTATTCTAGATCTACTTCTAGATCTAAAGAAGCTTTTCAACTTGTGCATTCGGATATTCATTCTTCTAGTACAACTAGCAATGGTGGGGCAAAGATGTATGCAACTTTCATTGATGACTTTAGTAGGTATACTTGGATCTATCTTCTTAAAAGTAAGGATGAAGTGTTTGCTGCATTTGTCAAGTTCAAGAATGAAATGGAAAACCAATTCAATACAAAGATCAAATGCTTAAGATCTGATAATGGAGGGGAATACACCTCAAATAGGTTCAAAGACTTTTGTATAGCACATGGGATTAAGAGGGAGATGTCTAGTCCTAGGACTCCACAACAGAATGGAGTGGCCGAGAGGAAGAATAGAACCCTTTGTGAATGTGCCAAGGCAATGAGACTACATGCTAATCTTGCTAAGTCTTTTTGGGGGGAAGCTTTAGCATGTGCTAACTACCTATGTAATAGATGGACAAGTGCTTCCTTGGATGGTAAAACTCCTCATGAGGTTCTTTATGGTAGAAGGCCGAGTGTCAAGCATTGTAGGATCTTTGGATGTACATGTTTTGTCAATATCACACTTGATGATAGAACTAAAGAAGATCCTTCATCAAAGAAGGGTGTGTTTGTTGGCTATAGTGAAGTAAGCAAGGCTTACAAAGTGTACATTCCTTCTACAAAGAAAGTTGTCATAAGTAGGGATGTCATCTTTCATGAAGAGAATGTTTCCAATGTTGTTGATGTTGATATTGATGTGCCTACTAATCATCATGATGTGCAAGATGTCTTGGATGAAGATGGAGATGCCACTCCAAAGCAAACTTCAAGGAAGACTCAAAGGCAAAGGGCTAAGCCATCAAGGCTAACCTATGATGAAAAAGGAAAGCAAGTGGTGGACAACTCTAACTTTGCTTTTCTTACCTCTTTTGATGAACCAACTTGTGTAGGTGAAGCAATTCAAAAGAAGGAATGGATCCAAGCCATGGATCATGAGCATCAAGCACTCATCAAAAGCAACACATGGAGGTTGGTAAAGCTTCCAAAGGACAAGAAGGCAATTGGTTGTAAGTGGATCTTCAAGATCAAGACAAATCAAGATGGATCAATCAACAAGTACAAGGCAAGGTTGGTGGCAAAGGGGTATGCTCAAGAATATGGTATTGACTATGATGAGACCTTTGCACCCGTGGCAAAGATGGTAACGATTCGAATCCTAATCTCTCTTGCAACTCTTTATGATTGGGATATGTGGCAAATGGATGTTACTAATGCCTTCTTGAATGGTGATCTTGAAGAAGATATTTACATGGAGCAACCCGAGGGCTATGTTTCACATGATGAGCCTAATCATGTGTGCTATCTCCAAAAGAGTTTGTATGGGCTAAAGCAAGCACCAAGGAGTTGGTATGCTAAGCTCAATTCCTTCTTACTTTCTCAAAACTTTGTTATGAGTGAGTATGATCATTCTCTCTACTTTAGATTGAATGAAAATGATATCACTTTACTTTTGATCTATGTTGATGACATTATCTTAAGTGGTGGTAACAATCTAGATATAGATGAAATCAAGATGGCACTCAAAAGAGAGTTTGAAATTCAAGATCTTGGTAAACTTCATTATATCTTAGGAATAGAGATTATTAGAACTTCTAAATCTACATTCATATGTCATGAAAAGTATGTTAACTCTATTCTAAAAAGGTTTCATATGGAAGATTGTAAAGTTGTTTCTACTCCTATGGAATCAAATGTAAAGCTAACTACAAGAAGTAATGAAAGATCCTTCAAGGACATTACTCTCTATAGAAAGCTAATAGGATCTCTTATATGGTTAACCATCACAAGACCTGATCTAAGCTTTGTGGTTGGTAAACTAAGTCAATTTATGCAAGATCCTAGTGAGGCTCATTGGAAGCTAGGAAAGAGAGTACTTAGATACATCTCGGGATCTAGAGATTTTGGCATCTTGTATGGAGGTACTACACCTAACCTTTGTGGATTTTCAGATTCAAATTTTGCAGGTGATCAAATGGATAGGAAGTCAACAAGTGCCTTTGCAATCTATCTTGGAGATGGAGTGGTCTCATGGCTATCAAAGAAGCAACCAACTATCTCTCTATCTTCCACCGAAGCCGAGTACAAGGCATTAACAACATGCACCAAGGAGATTCTTTGGATCAAGAGGATGTTATTGGATCTTCACTTGCTGGAACCAGAGAAGACTCCAATCATACTTTGTGATAACCTTTCAGCCCAAAGCTTGGCAAGCAATCCTGTTTTTCATGCAAGGAGCAAGCACATTGAGATTGCTCACCATTTTGTGAGAGATCAAGTCATTGCCAAAGAGGTGGAGCTTCAACATGTCTCTTCAAAGGAGTGTGTGGCTGATATCTTCACCAAACCATTGGGAAAGGACCTATATTTAATGCATAGATCTAATCTTGGAATGTGCTCAAAGACTATGTTGAAACTAGCATCCAATGTTGAAGAGGGAGTGTGAAAATTGTCAACATTTCCTAGCTAGTTTGAGGCCTAAATTGGCTAAAATTGTAAATAGTTTTGGTTCTGGAGTTTCACACGTGTGAACCAGGCCACAATGTTTTTATTTACTGTATTTTTTCAGTATGATGAAGTGTCAAACTTCATACCCTTCAAAATGAGACCATTTTGATGTATTTTGGTCATATAAGCCATTTATAGCTATTTTTCCTATATAGGGAATATCTAGGGTCAAGTACCTTTTAGAGAGAGGAGAGAGAGTCATCTTCCTCATCCATAAATAGTAGGGAAGTCGTGGAGAACAGGTTGGAGAAACCTTTTGTATGCTTCATTGAGATCAATAGATCATTGTCATTGTTTCTTCCTCCATTGAGAGCATTGTTGTGTGTATTGTCTTCAAGCTATTGTGTAAGATCTTAGGTGCTTTCCAAAAGTGGTAGGCTGATGTATTATGGACTGTATAATGCTATTTTGGGCCGCACTTGATGTTTATGGAAGTTTCCATTTGTGGTAAATGCTTTTTGATCAAGTTCTTTGCATTCTAGGTAGCATAGAATGTGTTGCCAATTCCTAGCTTATGTAGTTTGGAGTGCAAGCATTCAAGCCAATGATCTTGGAGTTTAGATCCACTTAGGATCTGTATTTTTCACACAATATTTTTGGCCTCTACCAAGCTTATTTTTGCATTTTTCACAAGGATATGTGTGCAGCATCAACATTCTGACACACATGAGGTGATCCTAGATTTAGGAGCCACCTCACACTTTGTGACATCAAGACAAATAATGTCTAATTTCGGGAGTGCAGATCCCTCAAGATTCATAGTTCTTGTAGACAGATCTAGTCATCAAGTGAACGGTATTGGTTCACTATGGCTCAACAACAACGACAGAGACAGACGACTCGAAGACATTCTGTTCATGCCTACTTTGCAACAAGACTTGCTCTCTATAGCAAGAATAACAAATGCAAGGATGCGTGTGACGTTTTCTAATGAAGCATGCAATGTGATTGATGCCAGTACCAGTACTCTCATCGCTCAAGGCAAAAGGAAAGAGAACCTATATCATCTGAAGGTACGCCTACCTGAAGATCAGGTGCATCAGACTCATGACGACTCGCTAGAAACTCTGTGGCACAGAAGACTCTGCCACATGAACTCAATGGCACTTTACCAGGCAAGCCATCATGGAGCGATAATAGGGGTCAGCATCTCAAATGCAGCCAATTCGGCCACCTGTGATGCATGTTTGAAAGGCAAGATGTCAGCACACCATTCGTCAAAGACTCCTACAGAACGACAAAGATTCTAGAGCTAGTCCATTCTGACATCTACAGACCATTCAATGTGATCTCAATAGGAGGTTCAAAGTATTATATAACCTTCATTGATGATTATAGCAAATTTTCCAGAGTGTATTTTACTCAGAATAAATCTGAAGCACTTGATAAATTCACAGAATATGTGAATTGGGCTGAGAGATGTACATGTAACAAAGTGAAGTAAATCAGAACAGATCGGGTTAGCGAATACATCTCGAATCGCTTCACTGACTTCTGCAATGATCGTGGTATCATTCACAGAAGAACTGCAGTCTACACACCACAACACAATGGTGTTGTCGAATGAAAGAACAGGACCCTAATGGAAGCAGACATATGTATGATGGCCTACTCAAAAGCTCCAAGGGCACTTTGGGCTGAAGCAGTAGCTACAGCTGCATACATCCAGAACAGAACAAGTAAGTCTGATGTTCCTCACACAACACCACATGAGCTATGGTGGGGTAGAAAGCCCAACCTGTCTCATGTCAGAATCTTTGGTTGTGCAGCTTATGCACATATTCTTGACAAGCTTCGAAAGAAGCTTGATGAAAAAGCCGGACAGGGATTTCTGGTAGGATATGACAACAATTCGTCATACTACAGAGTCTACATGCCAGACACGAACACTGTGAAAACAATGAGAGATGTCAAATTCGATGAGAGCAGAACAATGGCCAACAACGATCCTGTCAGCTACGAAGTTCTGGAGAGACAATACTATGACCTGTCGCCAATGAAAGAGGGAGCAGAAGACGAACACGAAAACAAAGATTTTTGAGTCGTCTCCCATTTGAGTGACGAATCTGACGAAGAAATATTTGAGAGGCAACCTGCCGTCGCAGTTCCTGTAAACCAAGATGGTTCCGGACCAAGTAGAGCAGACAAAGACATAGCTGTTCCAGGAGGATCTCCCAGAAGGTCGACAAGACCACGAAGAGAACTAGGAAGATATGTGCCAGGCAGTTCAGCTTCCACATCAGAAGAATTTTATAGATTCAGTGGCGAACCACAGACATTCGAGGAGTCGATTGAAAGTCCAGAAAAGGACAGATGGATCCAAGCCCTGAACAAAGACATAGAGTCCATGAGGAAGAACCAGGTATGGACGTTGGAGCCATTACCACATAAGCGCAAGACTGTCAAATGCAAATGGGTTTTCAAGCTCAAATACGGACCAGATGGGAACATCATGAAATACAAGGCAAGACTGGTAGCGAAGGGTTTCTCTCAGAGATACGGTATTGACTACTATGAAACCTTCTCTCTTGTCGTCAAACATTTGTCCCTATGTCTGTTTTTGCATATGCAATAGCTTATGACCTCAAGATCCACATTGTGGACAAGAAGACAGCCTTTTTGCATGGCGAACTAGACGAAGAGGTCTACATGGATTAACTCCCAGGATTCATCTCAAATTCACTTCCTGACTATGCATGCAGAATGCATAGAAACATCTACAGTATGAAATAATCAGCCCGACAATGGTACAAGAAGAAAGATCAAGCCCTAAAATCATAAGGATTCAACCTCTGTTGGCTGATTCCAATGTATATGTTGGAGTTACAGATGGGCAGATCATTATAGTGGCTGTATATGTGGATGACACTCTGATACTTTGCAGGAGTGAGCAGCTGATAGCTGAGGTAAAGACAGACATCTCGAAAGATTTCGAGATAGTGGATCTGGGAGAAGCCAGGTGTTACCTAGGCTTACAAATTGAAAGAGACTATGAGAGCTGGGCATCTCTCAAGGATGATTGTAAAAGCATCTCAGGAGGATGCACCATCACATCAGGAGCAGCAGTTCTCTGAGTCAGCAAGAAATAGACCGTTGTAGCCTAGTCATCCTGTGGAGCAAAGTACGTAGTATCAGCAAAGATGGCCAATGAGGTAATCTGGCTAAGGTAGTTTCTGGACGAAGTGGGCGAAACAAGAAACGAGCCTCTAGTCTTGTAGATGGACAACACCTCTGCAATACACCTGACGAAAGATCTTGTGTTCCATTCCAGAACGAACCACATTGCGATCAAGTATCACTTGATCAGGGATCTGATTGAAAAGAAGATGATGCAGACCACCTTCATAGGAACGAAAGACATGGTTGCTGACATCTTCACCAAGGCCCTGGACGAAGGACTCTTTGAGAGACAAAGGATCAATCTCGGGATCGTAAAGCTATCATGCTTTGAGAGGGAGTTGAAGAAACAAAATGTTTCTAACTACAAAGCCTTGCTAGCTTTTAGCCCTCAGCCCTACGAAGACATTCGCAAACTCGAAGATCTGGAGACACGAAACACGAAAAGTTTCGCAAACATAAAAATCAAAGGAATCGAAGACGAACGGTTCATGAACACGAAAAGGCAAAGCAGACGAAGACGAACAGTTTGCGAACATGAAAGATTCACGAACAAGTATCTTTTACAGTCCAGTACGAGAGAAGGCAAACGACCAAAATGAAACCCGTTATGCCCTCATGCTCCAAAGAGTATCAGCAAAGATCACGCAAGTACCCAAAAGTACAAAAATTTGATCTGATGACATGACGTCAACAGATACTACCTAGATCGTGGCTAATCTGCCACTCTTGTAATTCCCTGATTAGTTGTAGATGCTTAATCACCCTAATCTCAAACTTACATAGAGCGACTATACTTATTGGATGATACTTGACATATAGATCAACATAATACACATACAATAAAAAGTAATGAAGTAGTCTGATGCTAGTAAGCAATCAAGAAAAAAATACAGACATCAAGTCCGCTTGGGTGCGAGACAAGCTCTGTGATTAGGATCCATAGAGATCCAAAGTCCGCTAGTAAGCGAGACATACATCCATGAGAGAAGAGTATTTCTCTCATGCCAACGTACTACGTGGATATGCATGTAGCGCTTGAAGAATCAGAGAAGGAAAATCAATAGATGATATTGTAGCCTTTGGGCATATGTCAATCTTCTTATTGTGTCTGATCTCCAATGCAAATGCTTCTACTGTTAATCGTATGTCTGAGTTTTCTTGTTCATTTTAATTCCACACCCTGGTTGAAACTACCATTGTTGGTGGAGTATAAAGACTGTTTTGCTTGGAGTTATAGTGATCTTAAGGGCCTTCCTCCAACAATAGTCCAACACACCATACCCTTGGTGGACGAAGCAGTCCCCAAGGTAAGCCGTTACTACTGTTGCAACCCAAATTATACAGAGCTGATCAAGCAAGAGTTGCAAAAGCTGATGGATGCAGATTTCATTTACAAAATTGAGCACACAGAATGGGTATCGCCGATAGTTATAGTACCCAAGAAGAACGGCAAAATGCGGATTTGTGTGAATCTAAAGGCACTCAATGCAGTCACCAAAAAAGATCATTTTTCTTTACCATCTACGGAAAGTGTCCTCGACAGAGTAGCTAGCACCAAAGCCTACACTTTTCTCGACGGCTTCAGCGGCTACAACCAAGTGAAGATAGCCCCCCAAGACCAACACAAAACAACATTTGCCTCGGAATGGAGAACCTATGCCTATAAGGTGATGCCATTCAGACTTTACAATGTTGGACGATCTATGCGTGCATGGACCGAACTCAGAACACTTATCCAATTTGGAGAAAGTGCTACAAAAATGCCGCAACTTCCAGATCTCCCTGAATCCAGAAAGATGTCAATTTTGGGTGACACATGGCTTGATTCTCGGCCATATAGTATCAAGACACAGGATCGCCACGGACCTATCAAAGATCAGGATCATTGTTGATCTACCACCACCGGGGATGATCCGCGAAGTCTACATCTTCATGGGTCATGCTAACTATTATAGGATCTTCATTCTTGATTTTGTAGAGCTAGGTCGACCAATTTACAAACTCACAACGGATTCACATTGGAATGAGGAATCCCTAAAGGCTTTCCAAAAGCTTAAAGATGCATTGGTTTCAGCACCAATCTTATGCCCACCCAATTGGTCCATTGAGTTTCACGTGCATACGGACGCATCAAAGTATGCAGTTGGAGCAGTCTTAACCCAGTTAGGTGAACACAAAAAGGATTTTCCAATCCGATTTGCAAGCCGACGGCTCAATGATACAGAAATGAATTATTCAACCACAGAACGAGAAGCACTGGCAATGATCTATGCGATTAAAATTTTTTGGCACTACCTGATGGCCACACATGTCGCTTTTTATATGGACCATCAACCCTTGCTCTATCTCGTTAACAAAACTTGCAACATCGAAAGAATCACCAGATGGCTACTTTTGTTGTTGGAGTTTGATTTTTGGATAGTAGTTCACAAGAGAAAACAACACTACATGGCAGATCACATGTCACAAGTCAAGGGAAAGGAGATTGCAACCCAACCCGATGATGAGCTGGCCGATGCTGCCTTATTTTATGTGGACACAGTACCAGAATGGGCTGCCGACATTGTTAAATATCTAATGCAGGGCCAACCAGACAAATCACTACCAAAGGGGAAACAACGAAAATTGATCTTGAAGGCGAGACCTTATTAGCTGATTGTTGGCCAGTTGTCTCGAAGAGGTCCAGATGGGATTCTTCGGCAGTGTATTCTTCCTCATGAGGCCACCCAGATCATTTCGCTTTCACATGAAGGCATGGGTGGAGGCCATTGTGCATCTGGCATTATAGTTTGCAAGATCTTACAATCATGATGTTGGTGGCCAATGATTCATAAGGATACGGAGGAATACCTGAGAAAGTGCGATGTGTGCCAAAGGGCAAGGAGACCAATGAGATTGAATTATGACCTACTGCACCTAGTTTTAGCCCAAGCACCATTCAAAAGTGGGGATTGGATTACATCGGTCCAATTCACCCTGCAGCAAGGAGTTCCTAGGCTCGATACATAATCGCCACAGACTATCTCACTAAGTGGGTCAAAGCCAAGGTAGTAAAAGTAGATGATGCTAGGACCACTGCCAAGTTCCTTTATGAAAATATCATTGTGTGCTTCGGATGCCCGGTGGAGTTAGCCAACAATCGTGGAAGTCATTTCATCAATAAGACCATCAAGGTCCTGTTGGAAGAATTCTTCATGATCCTTAGAACCAATACGCCTTATTATCCTCGTGGTAATGGGCAAGTAGTATCATCCGATAAGATCTTGTGTAGCGTGCTCATGAAAACAGTTGAAGCTAACAGATCAGATTGGGAGCATAAGTTGCATGGTGCTCTGTGGGCATTCAGGACAACATATAAAGGAAGAACAGATCAAACACCCTTCCAATTGGTATATCGTCAGGATGTTGTAATGCCAGTAGAGTTTCTAGTTCCTTCATTAAGGATTGCTACCACGCAACGTCTTAATGAGTCCAAATCTCTACAACTACGCCACAAAGCTCTACATAAATTCTGTGAAACACGCTTACTAGTTGTGCATGCACTAGCAGCTGAAAAAAAAAGATGCAAGGCATGGCACGATCGTAGGTTACAAAAGAAGGATCTTTGTTCCGGAGATTTGGTCCTGATGTATAAAACCAAGGTGATCAAGAGAAAATTAAAACAAGCGAAGGTCCTTATCGGATCAAGGAAATTCTTAATCATGGAGCCGTGAATTTAGAGAAGCTAGATGGGACGCCATTCGACACACCCATCAACGATAGTCGGTTGCACAAGTATTGGCCACCATAGTAAGATAGATCCAGGTTGGTGATGGCACGTTACGAAAAGCTATTCTGATAAACCATCACCGCTAGATCTAGGAAGATTAAGCCAAATCAAACTAGATCCATCAAGATTCGGCTAGATCTGGCAAGATTGGAAAAATCCATCAGAATCCAAGAGAGATCCAGATCCAAATGGGATCAAGGAGGACGCAGATCTTGCCAATAAGTCTCCTAAATTTGTAGATCAGAGACCTCGATCTCAGTACCTATGGCACATTAAGGGCAAATTTACCAAAAAAATGATGGATCTATTACCAAATGTCCATCAGAACTTCCAGAGAACTATCAACAGCCAAATCAAACATGGATGAAGCTGATTACCAGTTTGCAAAAGTTGAAAATCGGAAAATCTCAAGATCTCGTAAAAAAACACTATAAAAAGAGCACTTTTTTCATGATTTTTAGACATCCCCTGGGAGATAACTCCTGAAACTTGGACAGTCACTAGATTTGACCTAGATGCATCCATAAAAATCTCTGCGAGTGTTCTTGATGGAGGAATAATCATTTTTTGGTGTGTGCGAAGGCTCCTAGAAGCTGAATCTTCAGAACCCTCACAAAGCATCAAGATCATCCTACGAATCCTCGCAAGGTGCCTAAATGGAATCAGGACAGTGAAATTAGCCTATCTACAAGGTCTGATTTTGAAAATTCAATCACAGAAACAAGTTGTGCGAAAGATCATTTCCTACGAGAGTTGAACCCTCGCAGTCAGTCTGAACCCTCGCAGAACCTTCACATGGCAGTCAAATCACTTTCTGAACTCTCACAGACTTCCCTGAGGTCTTAAAATTTTGTGAAGAAGGTCCCTGCCAAAAAATTCGAGTCATTTGTCACCTTTGTTAGTGAAGCTCTACCAAAATTTACACCGAAATTACCAAGTTCTCTGTTTGCGACCAAATTTTCTACAAGCTATCATCTGCTCATACTGAACCCAGATCTGCGCTCTGAACTAGAATTCTTGCCATCCGACACTCATAATTCACAGTTTTTTGTCATTTCCACACCTTTTTATCTTTTTCACCGTTTTTTCTACTTTTTTGCCCGTTAATCATCACTACTAACATGGCCTCCTCATCCTCTGAAGACTCTGGCACCAAGCAGGTGATCCAGCGTGAAATCTCCAAGGCCACACAGATTTGGCCCTTACTATAAAGTCCTCACAATATGATTCTAGTCTAAGCATACCATACAAAACAACAACACATGGAAACCGGTGGAAGTTAAATCAGCCCAACCAATCCTAGATCGTACAGATCTAGCCCCCAAGCTATGGATCAATCAAGGCCATGGAAAGAGGAGTCACACCAGCAGCATGTAGCTACTCATCACAAATCAAGCATACACTAGTGAGAGCCTAGCAGGTATACTTATATCCTCCAAGGCCCATGCACCACTAGTAGTGCACTATGACACCTCACTGGACACCTCTGTAGCCTATTTGGGCCACGTCATCCAGTTCCCTAATGACTCATTGATAGACCCATACCAACTCCACCACCATGTGTTTAGGCCTACAACCATTAATTATGACCATGTACACATAAGGGCCCCAATTCCCTTATAGTCACAATTAACTTACAGGTTGTTGGTCTACCGGTCCCTAGCATGGACAAGCTACCTGAGACCAGTCATGGGCATGACATTCTTCCCTCCTTATTCAAGTTTTGACCTCAGAACTTAAAATTGGAAAAGTTTCTCCTTAAGCTTCCTTCTTGTTCCCAGGAATCGTCATCGTCTGTACATCCCCTCCATCGAACTAGATGCTCGGTAACTATATGATTTTTCAATCGTTTAGTTCTTGTATCCAAGATCTTTTCGGGTTCAAGACGAGATACACCCAATGATTCATCCAACAGGTCCAACTGATCTCCATATCCAAGATGCTCTCCTTCACGTAGACTCTCTTTGAGACGACTAACGTGAAACACGAGATGCACTTGCGATCCATCTGAGAGCTCCAATTGGTAAGCTAAGGATCCAATCTTTTAGAAGATCTTAAACAGTTCTCTATATCTAGGGGACAACTTATAATGCTTGCCAGTACGCATTATACTTGAATCTTTCAGGATTCTCAAATATACCCAATCTCCCACTTGGAAGTCTCTCGGTGATCTTTTCAGATCTGCATAATGTCTGGCCCTATCCTGGGCACTCTGGACATTTTCACGTGCAATCCGTAGCATTTCTCGCATATCGTGTAGGAAATCCACTACTTTCTAAAACTTGATCGACCGAGTCTCAACCGCAATGGGTGACCTAGGCTCAAAACCATACATAAGTATAAATGGGCTATAAACGGTAGCCGAATGCTTACTACTATTATAGGCAAACTCGATCAATGGAAAGTACTTTTTCCAATCAGATTGTCGTCTGGAAACATATGCTCAAAGCATTTGTTCCATCGTCTGATTTGTTCTTTTCGTCTGTCCATCCATCTTAGGATGATCAGAAGAACTCAAGCTCAGTGTCGTCTCTAGTTTAGCGAATACGGCCGACCAAAAGTGACCGGTGAACTTAGGATCGCGATCGCTCACAATATCACTTGGTACTCCGTAAAGCCTAAACAGATGCTCTACAAATATCTGAGCTAATTTAGAAGCTTTCATGGTGATCTTTTGTCGTGGTATACCAATTGTATTTGATATAGTTTTGTAGTATTTAATGTCGAATCCCCAAGAGGATAGCTTCTTTATGGTATAATGTTGATATTGTTCTGACTTATTCGTATGATATAAAATGGAGAATTAGTCTGGTTGTCAAACAGACATTTGGGTTAAGTAACCAATATTACTTAATGGATAAATGAATGTTTAAAATCGGAATATCAGTCTTCTCTTCCGAATCGAAGAATTGGCGTTCTACAGGAGAATTGTTATCAGAGTAGTACGAATGTACTCCACTCTATCTGATTAAGGTGTCGGCAAGAATTCGGATTGATTTCGATGTATTCGTTCATCAGTGATCATAAGTTAATCTTATTCTTGGATTAACAAAAGTTAAACAATAGTCCTCAACAACTAGTGTTCTCCTCAGAGTTAAATCTCTTGTATAATCTTCGAATATGTTAGAAACATATGTTCGGAGATATTCAGAATACAGATATCTTATCTCAATTCTTCAGACAAGGACTATCAATTAAGTTGTATACATACTTTTCTATTGATGACTGAGATAGACTTCTGATGATAAACGTTATTCGAGTGTCGAACAAATATTCGAATGAACGAATAAGTTAGTTTTAAGACAGTTCGTTAGAACACTTTTTACGGATACACAGCATAGACTGTAATGTACTTATGCAACTGTCTGACTAGAGATAGATTTATATAAGAAAGATTGTTAGAGTACTTCAGAAGATCTCTCACAAGTACATAAACTTTTATCTCTCAGTGAATACATAAACTATATCTCCTGGTGAGTAAGACTGAATCGTGTCTTCTCTTTATCATCTTCAGAGCGAACAATCACGTCTTTATAAATTAGAGGCGTGTCGCTTTACTGAATAAGGTTAACCAATATATATCTGACACGTATGTAGATTATACCGCAAAGATGTATCTAACCCTGAGTTTAGATTACTATAGTTAGAATTGTCGATTCGAATCGAGTCGTTTCATGTAAGTGTCTTTATTTAAGGGTTGTTGTAGATGTCGCTTCATTGCTGAGGACTTGTCCTTTATATGTGATATTTAGTATGTCGCGAAAAATATAGGCAGGTCCCTTCATTATATATGTATCCAGCTCTTGTCTTCTTATGTGAATATATATTGCTTCATTCGGATGTATATTCGTTGTTTAATAAATACACATCTTCACATATCCCCCTCCTCAAATGTGAAACGTCCTCGTGAACAACCAGTATTCTTTTTGAGATTTGGTCGTTGATTAGAAAAGAATATATTCGGTTCGTTGATCAATTCGTCTTTAAAAGATATTTCTTCAGTAGGTACTTTATTCGAATTGATGGTTATTGCCTTCAAGTATTTGAAAACATCAGATACAACATCACATAGGTAAAGGATTTGGAAAAGAACTCTTTAGTCTTGAGACATCTCGTCATATAATTGCTGAGCGAGGTCTAAATCCCTTTGACATTCGAGTAACAATAGTTTTTCTCGAGAACGAGAGTATCTGCCAATAGCAAGATTTCCGAATTCTTCTAATTGTATCGGAAGAAGAGTGCCATCAAATAATTCTTGTACTAATTTGACATCTTCCTCCGAATCGTTCCTTAATCTGATCTCTCGAAAGAATCGTGTTGAATGCTGTAAATAATTACACTTAATATACAAATTTTGTACAAAAAATAAGGTCTTTGCTGCAAATGTGCCGAACTGTCGATAAGAATATGTACAAAATAATTTATAAGCACGGGACTTCGTTCGATCCTGCAGACTGTGTTTGATTTCTGCAAAATATTCAGCAAAATTGCGCTCCCAGTCAATGTAGATCTCATATAGTTCAGGATACGCCATATTTATATTGATCAGCAAACCCGCATTGTCGAATGCTGCTATGTCCGCACGCTCCGTTGGTTTGTACAGTTCGAATTGACAGTGTCGTCTCCAAAATTGTCGTTTTCGATCGTCGACCTCCAAAAATTGTAGTTCTTTGATTCGAATATATTCTAAAGCATACATACAGGTTGATCCTATATACAATTCGATTGACCCGAATGGACAGACTTTAAACTTGCCCTGTAGGATTGCCCAGCATAAGCATCCTTTCTGCTCTATGTCTAACTGGTCCCATAACCAGAGAAATTCGTCCTTTTCCCACTCAATTTTCCAATCATCGAAGGCAATGCCTACTGTGCCTTCGACTGATTTCTTTTTGTGCGCTTTGCCTTTGGTGGTACTTCTGTCGTTTCATGCGAATGAAGTGTAATCGCGAAGTTCTGATCATCGAGCTGTTGCTTGAAAGTTGTTACTTCTTTTTGCAGGTCTGATATTTGCACTAATGCCTGTGCATACTCCAAATGATCAGCAACTCCCGAACAAGCTGTTACAGATTTAAGTTCGGTTGACAGCTGTTCGATTGTGTCCAGAGCCTTTGTATATTCGGTATGTGCATCTGGCCCGGTGCAAGTTCAATTTGCTCTGTTGAATCAGGTAAAATCATACCTTCTGTCATACTAAACTTTGAATATCCATGAATTTCGCGCATTGCTGTCTCCATAGATATGTTCGTGTCGACAGACTGATTCTTATTTTCAATTTCTTCGTTTGATTCGTCCGAGTCGTCTGATTCGTACGAATCTGTTGATTCGTCTTCAGTAATAACTAGTTCATCTAGTTCTGTGTTGCAAACATCGATGAATTCTTCTGCATTATCTGATTCGTTATCATTCTCATAGCATTCGAAAAATTTAACTTCGACATCTGAAACATTAGAGAAGATATTTAGTGCATAAGAAGAATTTTCCGAAGTATAGCTAGTGTCGGTCATAGGAGTTTCGCCTTCGTATCTATCTTTATTCCAGGTAATGATCTCCTCTGCTGGTTTTCCACGATTATTGGTCTCGCCAGTTTGAAATCTTAATTCCCTAGACTTCCAATGAACACTAGCATTTGACTGATACAGCCACGGCCTTCCGATTAGCACAGAGTAAGAAGGCAAACCCATTGGTTTGATAACAATAAAATTCATGGTAAAAGGCTTGGCTTGTATATACACAGTAATGTTCTCCAGCTCTCCGACAGGCTTTCGTCGTGTTGAGTCTGCCAACTTGATATTTCGGTTGGTTGGTCGAATATCTGTCAAACCCAGAGCGTGAGCAGTTTCTTCAGTAATAATATTGACGCTCGAACCTGAATCAATCGGCACATGTTCGATTAAGCATCCCTCAATAGTAATGTCGATTTCCGGTGCGCCAAGATCTCCCAAATCAATAGATAATACTCCTAATTCTGGCAAGGGATTTCTTTTCTTCTTCTTTGGAGTAGAAAGTCCTTTTAACTGCCTGCGATAGTAAGTATTGTCTGCCAACAATTGTTCGAATGTGATATTTGGACGAAGAGAACCAATATCAGTTACGATATCGTAATCTTTCGTCTTCGATATCGGCTTATCAATCATGGCTTCCGACAGTTTGGTTTTATGAATTGATTCGTTCCCTTCTTCGAATGTGACTTTCCTTTCTGTAGCTGCTCTTTGTAGTTCTTCTTCAATTATTTTTTTCGCTTCTGCAGATATATCTTTTGAAAACAAATTTTTAGCATTTCGATCATAGTCGGGATCATCTTTAATATCTTCTTTTGTTAGGGATTTATTCGTTCCCTTCTTCTTAGATGATTTTCTGCGTTTCTTCAAGGAACCTTTCGAGTTGGTTTTCGAGTCATCTTTCGAAGAACTCCTCGTATTTACTTTGAATATTGTTTCCATATCACTTGGCCAAGATTGGTCAGTTGTCCTCGTTGATTGGTTTTCCACAAGATCAATTTTTTGTATAACCGCATCTGCCGAAACTTTTCCTTTCGAGTCTACCATTGCAGCAGGTGTCGCTACATACTGGTATTTAGGTCTTGGCCTCTGTGGTTGGGGACAATCAAGATATTTGTGGCCTGGTTCTTTACAATTAAAACAGAGAGGTACATACCCAATTGGCTTCCGTGGTTGCGGACAGTCTGGTGAAAAATGTCCTGGTTCTCCACAATTGTAACAATTGCCCGAAACTGGTCTTGGAAAATTCGAAGTCTTTGTTGTTGATGTTACAAATTCGGGTGGATTATATCTTTTCGGTCCGAATTTGGGTTTGGATTGCTGGAACGGTGTAGTCGTGCCTTGAACAAAATTTGTTGTTGTATTATTATTCTGAAAAATAAACAGCACCTCCTGTGTTGGATCTTCAACGTAAGATATATTCACTGTTCTGCAATCTTCCTTCGAATGTCCTGATGTACCGCACCTCGTACACCATAGTCCTGAATTGGAAGAAGATGATTTCAGTCTCTTGTCAGCAACCTCTGAAATTTGAACTTTTAGATCGTTGAATTTTTTGTTAATATCTGCAAGATCTCTCCTCCAAATCTTTTCGACCTTTGATGTTGTTGGCTTCATCTCCGAATTTTTATCGTCCTTTCGTTTGGGTTTTCGTTTACTACTTCGTTCTCTCTCATCAGTCTCAGAGTCGGATGAGTCGTGTAATTCGGATTCTGAACTGGAGGAACTGGAACTGGATTCAGACTTCGAATCCTCTTCACTGCCACTGGAAACATGCTTAGACTTTCGACTTCATCTAGTTGATTTTCTCTTCTGAACAAGCTTAGAAGTCTCATAGTTTTCAGCACTTGCAATGACTGCTGCTAAGGTAGTCGTATCACCTTGTCTGCAGTATCGATTTATACTCGGTGGTAAACCTGACAGAAACCATTCAATCTACATCGCAACGGGGTATACTCCAGTTAGTTTTCCAATAAGATTCTTGAGCTTACGAGTATACCTTCTCAGAGATTCTCGACTCTTCTTCTCTATGTTGTTGAGTCTGCCGAGTACTCTGGATGAATAACCAATTTCTCTGAATTGGTGTAGAAACGCATCTTTCAGCAGCAACCAGGTAGCCACTCGTCCTGGTTCGACTTGGCTGTACCATATGCGTGCTTGTTTTTTGAGAAGACTAGAAAAAATCCTCAGTTTGTCCGCCTCCGAACCTTCATTATTCGCGTTCGCAATTGATTCGAACTGCGAAACATAACTGTCCGCATCATCTGAGGTTGTTCCTTTGAAATAATCGTATCTGATCTTCGAAATTGAAGAAAGTCGGGGTGCAGGGCCTTCCATATTCGGTTTTAGTTTGGCAACTGGTTTTAACAAATCCGAATAAGTTTCAGCTCTATCAGAACTTCCAGATAAATTTCTGAAAAAATCTTCTCGAATCTTTCGATATCTTTCGAGTCGGGAAGCTCTGTCTGACATATACTTATTAATGACGATGATTTTGTCAGTTTTATATCAACATGTTTGTTTTTGGCTATCCCCGGCAACGGCGCCAAAATTTGGTTTATGTCGTGGTATACCAATTGTATTTGATATAGTTTTGTAGTATTTAATGTCGAATCCCCAAGAGGATAGCTTCTTTATGGTATAATGTTGATATTGTTCTGACTTATTCGTATGATATAAAATGGAGAATTAGTCTGGTTGTCAAACAGACATTTGGGTTAAGTAACCAGTATTACTTAATGGATAAATGAATGTTTAAAATCGGAATATCAGTCTTCTCTTCCGAATCGAAGAATTGGCGTTCTACAGGAGAATTGTTATCAGAGTAGTACGAATGTACTCCACTCTATCTGATTAAAGTGTCGGCAAGAATTCGGATTGATTTCGATGTATTCGTTCATCAGTGATCATAAGTTAATCTTATTCTTGGATTAACAAAAGTTAAACAGTAGTCCTCAACAACTAGTGTTCTCCTCAGAGTTAAATCTCTTGTATAATCTTCGAATATGTTAGAAACATATGTTCGGAGATATTCAGAATACAGATATCTTATCTCAATTCTTCAGACAGGGACTATCAATTCAGTTGTATACATACTTTTCTATCGATGACTGAGATAGACTTCTGATGATAAATGTTATTCGGGTATCGAACAAGTATTCGAGTGTCGAACAAATATTCGAATGAACGAATAAGTTAGTTTTAAGACAGTTCGTTAGAACACTTTTTACGGATACACAACATAGACTGTAATGTACTTATGCAACTGTCTGACCAGAGATAGATTTATATAAGAAAGATTGTTAGAGTACTTCAGAAGATCTCTCACAAGTACATAAACTTTTATCTCTCAGTGAATACATAAACTATATCTCCTGGTGAGTAAGACTGAATCGTGTCTTCTCTTTATCATCTTCAGAGCGAACAATCACGTCTTTATAAATTAGAGGCGTGTCGCTTTACTGAATAAGGTTAACCAATATATATCTGACACGTATGTAGATTATACCGCAAAGATGTATCTAACCCTAAGTTTAGATTACTATAGTTAGAATTGTCGATTCGAATCGAGTCGTTTCATGTAAGTGTCTTTATTTAAGGGTTGTTGTAGATGTCGCTTCATTGCTGAGGACTTGTCCTTTATATGTGATATTTAGTATGTCGCGAAAAATATAGGCAGGTCCCTTCATTATATATGTATCTAGCTCTTGTCTTCTTATGTGAATATATATTGCTTCATTCGGATGTATATTCATTGTTTAATAAATACACATCTTCACATCTTTACCTGAATAAACGTAGCCAATTTGGTAAGACGGTTGACCACAACCCAAATTGCATCATGCTGCTTATTCGTCCGCGGTAACCCAACCACAAAATCCATGGAAATACTATCCCATCTCTTATCAGGGATATCCAGTGGATGCAACAAACACCAACCTTATGGTGTTCAGCTTTATTCAACTGGCATTGATCACACTTGACCACATAAGATTCTACAAAGGGCTTGCGTTTTGGCCAATAAAAATTCCTTCATACCAATTCCAATGTATGATGTATGTCGGGATGTCCTGCGCATGGTGAGTCATGACATTCATAAAGAATTTTATTCTTAACAACATCCACATCAGGCACACAAACCTTCCCTTTCCTGAACAAAAGCCCATTACGGATAGAGAAGTCATCAGTACCTTTTATATTCTTCCCTCCAGACTGATAACCATGATCATCAGTCCCGCTTGAAGAAACTGCTAGAACTTTATTCCAGATTGGTCCAAAATGTGGGTTTTTCTCATAAAGACCTCTCAGGGAGAGATAAAAGTCCGTACTGATCTTAGTGAAGGAAAGTTTGTTCACTTCACCAATTCGACTAAGTGCATCAACCACTTGATTAGATGAGCCTCTGATATACCGCACTTCAAAGTCAAATTCTTGCATGAGTTCTGCCCATCTGGCCTTACAACCTTGCAAATCATTTTGATTAAAAAAATACTTTAAAGGTTGATGATCCGTATTAATCACGAATTTATTACCATACAGGTAATTTCTCCATGATTTCAAAGCATGTATCACAGCAAAAAGCTCATTTTTCTGAGTGGTATACCTGACCTATGCATCAGTTAGTTTCTTATTCTCAAAGGCAACGGGCTGACCCTCTTGTAAGAGAATAGCTCCAATAGCCGTATCACTTGCATCAGTGTTAATGACGAACGACAAATCTGCATCTGCTATTCTCAAAACTGGAGCTAAGGCGAATAGAAACTTGAGTTTGTAAAAACTCTCATCTAATTTCTCATTCCATCTGATAGGAGGACTTGGCCTACCGTTGTGACTTTTCACTCCTTTCAACATATTGTTGAGAGGTGTAGCAATCTTCGAATACTCCTCTATAAATCTGCGGAAAAACATAGTGAAACCTAAGAATGACTTAAGTTCATGCACCGTTTTAGGAATTGGCCATTCCACTACCGTCTTCACCTTTTCTTCATCAATCATGATTCCAAAGGAGGTAATCTTATGACCAAGGTAGAGAAGTTCCTTTTTAATGAATTTGCACTTTGATTCTTTTGCATAAAGCTTCTCTTGTCTTAAGATACGTAAGACGAACTTCCCCAAATATGGATGAAACAAATCATTCATCATTTGTTGGAAAGTAGCCGGAGCATTTGTCAAACCAAAGAGCAATACAAGAAACTCGTAGTGGCCAAATCTGGTCCTAAAACCAGTCTTAGATACATCTTCCGAATGTATCCTAATCTGATGGTATCCCGTACGTAGATCAATTTTTGTGAAGTATTTAGCTCCATTCAATGAGATCGTCCATCTGGGGCAACGAGTATTTATTTTTAACAGTTACTTTGTTCAGACCCTTGTAATCTACACATAGCCGAAAACTCCCATCTTTCTTACTTTTAAGAAGGACAGGTACTCCCCATGGAGATTTACTAGGTCTTATGTGTCCCATCCTGAGATATTTCTCGATCTGCCTAGCCACTTCCTCCTCTTCCTTCTGACTAAACCGATATGGTTGTTTGAAGATAGGATGGCTATCAGGCAGAAGATCTATCTTATGATCCACCGACCGAGCAGGTGGTAGTCCATAAGGTAGTTGCTTCAGAAAAATCTCACTAAACTCTTGTTTTAAATCTTGCAAAAGTTGTTGTTCCTGATTCAAATTTTCGATGTTAAAGCATGAAAACACATTTACATCCCCAACATCACAATGCATACGAGCTTTCAAAAGCAAGTGAAAGAGTTCATACTCAAAATCATGAAGTTTCTCAATTAATTCAGCCGAGGAATTCATCGCGATGGAAGTACACCGGTCTCTCCAAAAATAGAGACAGTCTGATCAAACTTATCTTTAAATACCATAGAATGATTTTTAAAATATATCTATGAAGAGGCTGACTTGCCAAAAAACCATTTATAGCCCAAAATTACATCAACTTGGTCCAGATTCATGACATAGAAATCCAACGGCTCAACATAGTCCTGCATCCGAAGCTCTAAGTTCGAGACTTTGACATCCCAAATCTCAGTGTTCGACCCTGAGGCAAGATGGACCATGTAACGGTGATCACTGCACTATCCACAGAACTGCTGTTGGAGCAAATGACAAAATTACACAACCAATAGGATTTTGGGGCAAGGGCCTTCCCCATTTTATCAAAAGACACCATTTGTACACTATTTTCATGCTTAATAGAGAGGAGGAGACTCTATCATTTTGAGAGCTCAAGCATCCTCATTTGCTAATCACTCTTGCTTATGCTCTTGTTGTGATTGCTTGTTATTGCCATTTTTCATGATTTTTTTGGTTTATGCTAGTTCAGGTTTTTTCATAAGCAATGAAATTGAGCATTCTTCCATCTCATCTCTCTCTCTCTTTCTCTCTTCCCCTTCTTCTTCTCTTCTATTCTATCCTCTCTTCACCCAAATTGGTGATGAAGTTAGTTTAGGAAGAGTAGAGTTAGAGTGAGTAGTGTTAGTGGAGGTAGAGTTAGATGCAAAGTAGGAAACTAACTAAAAATAACATCTATGCATAGTTAGGTACCTATCCAGTGAACTAACCCTTGTTGACAGGCGGGAGGGCTATACTACGCAAGATCTACGACCCTACAATGAATCATTGTTAGACCCATAGAAATGCACCACCTTGAGTTTTAGGCCTCCAACCATTAATTATGAATTTGATTCCATGAGGGCCCAAAGCCCTCAAATCATACTTAATTTATGCGTCGAGATAGGCCTAGTGACCTCCTTACGGGATAATAATATGAGATCAGTCCAAATGTGGGCATGAAACTTGTGATCTTGTTTCACTCGTGGCCTATTTTTTATTTTCAACCTTCAATTTGCATCACTTTTCCATTTAAATTTGATCATAAAAAGCTAATTTCTTCTTATGTTTCAAATGACTAATTTTATTTTACTTGCAAAATTACTTTGTGGGTATTTTGTGAGTACTAAGAGAGAGGAGACATTTATGAAATGAAAAGGTGGTCCACACTAGGGTTAGGTGTTACGAGCACGTAACCAGTGTCGAACCCCTAGGGAACAAACCACAGTCAGGGTCGTGTCCAGCGTACAGGACGAATAGGGCAAGAAGTGTGAGTAGTGTGCCCCGGCACGGTCCATAGCCATGGCGGGCCTAACACAGCCTAGGGACCATAGCCATGGTGGGCCTAACACAGCCTAGGGATCTTGTCAGCAGGATAGGGCCCCACGTTGGGTCCCGACGTGCAATCGGCCACGTCAGAGCCACATGGCCGACACTTGGCAGTATGCATGCTATCAGCTCTCACACTAGACTAGGAGGGGCTTGCTCCATATCAGGGAGTAGGCAAGGTTGGGTGGATCAGTTAGTGTTTGCCCTACTATGGTGTTTAGATCTCTAACACTGGTATCAAAGCCATCTCCATCTCTAGGAGCTTAGTTGCAGCAAGAGAGAAATCTATCAGAGTCACAATAGATACCTTCCAACTTTTAGAAATTAGTAGAGCAGATTCAGCGCTATAGGGATAGTTTCCTACTGAGCAGATCTCAAGGAAATTTTTCACTTGTTCTAAGGCAGGTGTCCTTGTATAAACTTAGCGTTGGAGATCCATGGATATACCTATGTTTTTTATGTATAAACTATTGTGGATTTTAGGCAGAAGTCTAAAAGCAGGTTCATCGTTGTAAAAATCAGTTTTCAACTCTAATTTTTGTGAGCAATTTTTGGAGTGTAGAGTGGATTTGAGATAGCAGGGGTTTGGTAGACCATTGCGAGTTGGCTGCAGGTTCAATCCTCAAATTTGGGCTCATACATCTGAAAATTGGGATCAGAGGAAGCACTTGGATTAGTAAGTAGGGACTTCCAGAGATCAGCGAGTAGAAGCCTTTGCAAAATTCAAAATTTAAAGATAAATTTGGGGCTCCAGACTCAAATTTTATGAGGAAACAAGTATTCTGATTTGACAATGAGAGTGAAGGTCCAGTAAATCGGAAATTTGGGCACTCTCAAAGTTTGCAAATCCAATTTTTTGGAAGTAGCAAATTCAAATTACATCAGTAAGGGTTCTCCAAGAATTATCTACAAATTTTTCAAATTACCTCCACTTGATTGCATGCAGTCTGAGAAGACAGATTGGACAACTATGGAAGAACTGAGGGGGTTTTTCTCTCTAAAAGTACAGTCCTAAGAAAGAGCTAAGTATTTTACTTCCGTTTTTTTAGTTTAGTCAATCTTTTTTTTTATTTTCAATCAAAAGTTAAGGTACATCTCTTTCGGTTTCAAAAATGACCACTCCTCAAAAACCTGATCAACCCCTGGAGAGAGGCATCGACGAACTTGAAACAGAAGCCTTGGCTTTTAGTAAGGGGAAAGAACTCATGGAAGTAGAGGAACAGGAGCAATTCGCCGAAGAACTCGACGAATTGGTTACCAAGGAGCAGTATCTCCACTTGATAACAGAGGTGGATGAACTGAAACTGGCTTTACTCAATTTCAAGTACAGTGTGGATGACTCATTTGCCGAACTCAAAAGCTTAATTTTGAGCTATGCGAAAGGAAGCCTTCCCTCCACTTCTTAGTTGTCCCATTCTCCACTTCCATCGGTTTCATGTGAGCCTATTCGGTCTCATCCCAATGTCTTTAAAGATTTAAAGCTGGCTCTCCTAAACCCCATTTTAATCTGCCTCCATTCATGCTGCATATTTACTAATGTTGTCATGCAGTCTTTACATGCAAATTCGCACAAATGCAGAAAAGATAAAAGAATCGTGACACTGTGTTTCTACTCAATTGAAGGTGATAGGTGAAAAGAGGACACTATCTTACTGAAAGCCAAAAGTGCCCTAAAAGCTAAGGCACCCTGTAAATCTTATCCTAAGGCCATTTGTAAGAGTGATGCACTTTTCACATCATCACCAATGTTCACTTCAGCACTGGCTGACGTCACACCCTTTTCACGCTCACCCCATGCAGTTGCGCTAACAGATTGGACAACGATTGCAGCCACCCACGATCTCCTATAGACAGCACATCCACTCTGTACTTTCACATCTGCAAACCTGTAATACTATGTAATATATATACTGGACACCATTCGTGTAAAGGATGATGAAGAGATCAGAAGAAGACGACATAAACATGGTAGATGCCTTGAGCATTGATTTTTTATTTTTGTCAAAATTAAGGTTTAATTCCTTTTTACAAATTGAAATAAGCTTGGTAGGACACGCGGTTTTGTCCGCTACTGTATTGTGCTCTACCACATTATTGACATGTATACATGATATACTTAATCTGATACAACTCATTGTTCTGCGTTCATATCTATGTTAATATTGCTATGCTTATCTTTCATTCTGTTTGATCTTTCTATCTGTTCTTACTGGTAATAGACGATTAACATTTAGTCTTGTCTTTCGTGAATCATTCGTGACTAATTATCAGTCGAGCACAGTCTAGCTCTTCGCGAATCATTCGCGACATATAATTTGTCTTGTTATTCATGACAAATTATTCTTCTGGTGCTTCATCTATTAATGTTTGGCTATGTAATCTAGAATGACCGTGATTTCTATCACTAAAGTTCTGTCATTCTAAAAGGCATAGTCATGCTTACGGAGAGAGTCGTATAGTTCATTCCGCTGCGCACAAACATTTTCTGTTCGAGTTCGTTTCTCGTTCGCTTCTTGTTCAAGTTCGTTTCTCATTCGTGTTCGTCATTTATTCTCCCCCTCTCTCTCCAACATGGTATCAGAGGTATTTTCATAGATTGATAAGCTTCCACAGTACAAGTCTCTACTAGCCGATAGAGTAATTGTTTTCTTGTTCTATAAATATTAGATTTTCATACTTAAGTCACTGATAGTTTCTCCTATCACTTAGACTAATTCTTTCACATGGATTCCCAAGGGAAAGCCAGTCCTATCATGGACAAGCTTGATGGAGCCAATTACCATCTGTAAAAATTTAAGATAAAAACTATACTAATGGCAAAAGAATTGTACGACGTTGTTACAGGTGCAGAAGAGAAACCCGGAGCGGATGACGCCACAATTGCCAGATGGAAGCTGAAGGATGGAAAAGCTTTTGCGCTAATCATCCTCAACATCACGAATACCCAGATCGGCCATGTATTCGAGGCTCAGACATGGAAAGAAGTCTGGGACATCTTGAGTACACTATACGAAGTGCGAGATATAGCTTTCAAGCTACATATTAGGAAGAAATTTTACTCCCTCAAGATGACGAATGGTGATTCTCTACATAATCACATTAATCAATTCAAGCTAAGACAAATGGCCACTGTCGGATCTGTCATAGACGATCAAGATGCAGTGATGCAACTGCTTACAAGCTTGCCAAGTTCTTACGACAGTTGGGTGATGATCATCACGACTCATCCAGAATTGACTCTTTCGAGAGTCATTACTATGTTGTTTCATGAAGACACGTGAAGGAACGAAGCCTCGAGTTCCTCAACTAATTTTCACGCCTTGTACACCAACAAGAACATGACAAAGCAGAAGAAGAAGAAAGACCCGAAGCAATCAAAGCCAGACCAGAAACTAGCTCAGCACAAGCAACAGTTGAATCCGTAGACAAAGAAGAAGCTGTCTTGTAGATACTACAAACAAAACAACCACGAAATACAAGACTACCACATACTTCAAGCAAAGAACAACAACAAAGGACAGTCGAATCAAGTGACGAATGCAGCTACAAAAGCTCCACAGCCTATTCAAGAAGCGGATCATAATGTCTTTATGACCAACCCTCAAGGACCATCTGGCAACAGTTCTTGGTTCCTGGATTCCAGAGCCGCTCAGCACATGACTAACCTAATTGGCTGTTTCAAGTCCTATACACCTTACAGTACTCAGAAATTTGTTCACCTTGGCGACAATAGCACACAAGCTATTAAAGGTGAAGGCACTATAAGATTATGCTTTGCAAATAATCAGTCTAAGCTACTCTCAAAAGTCTTGTATGTACTAAAGTTATCTACGAATCTGCTCTCTGTAAGCAAAATCACAGATCTAGGACACAGAGTAGAATTATAATGTGACCAATGTAAAGTAGTTGATAGGATAGACAAGATACTAGCACTCGGAAAGAGACATGGATACTTGTATAAATTAAGTCATTGTTTTTCTGCCTCTAGTTAGGCTCTCAGTACTTCAATTCAATCAAATAAAGGTTTACTTTGGCATTATAGACTTGGTCATTTAAATCATGCTACTATACAATGAATGTCTAGACAATCTATTGTTCTTGATCTCGACTATCCCCGCAAAAATTTCGAGTTACATGTCTGTCAAGTCTATCTAGTTGGTAAGCAGACTAGGAAACCATTTAAGTCAAGCCATCAGCATGTTGCTAGAGGATTGCTAGATGTTGTACATTCAGATACTTGTGACCCGATGAAAATTCCTTCTTTGAAGGATGCCAAGTATTCTATAACCTTTATTGAAGAATTCTCCAGAAGGACGATGGTGTATCTCATAAAGAAGAAATCAGAAGCCTTCAACTACTTCAGAATCTTCAAGGAACATGCAGAAAAGGAAACTGGAAGGACGACCAAGGCCCTAAGGTCAAACAACGGTGGAGAATATATCTCTGTCGAGTTTAAGGAGTACTGCCAAAGCCAAGACATTGAGCAGCAATTCATCTCTCCTTACAGTCCTCAGTCTAATGGCTTAGTTGAAAGGAAGAACTGTACTCTGCTCAAATCTACTAAGTGTATGCTATCGTATGCATCATTGCCCAAGAGATTCTGGGATGAAGTTGTTTTCACTACAGCTTACATCCAGAACAGATGTTAGACCAAGCCCCAAGACACCCCACGAGGTGTGGACAAGCTCTAAGCCTTCTTTGAAGAACCTAAGAGTGTTTGGGTGCATTGCCTACGTGTAGATCCCAAAGGACACAAGGAAGAAATTGGACTTCCAAGGTCTGAAGACCATTTTTATCGGATATATTTTGTCTGATAACACCTACAAGCTGTACGATCCTGATACCCAGCAAATCTTGTATAGCCGAGATACAGTCTTTATCGAGGATCAGTTCGTCGACCTCAAAGGCAAGGATATTGCTCAAGAAGAACCTACATCTCCTATCATTGATACGACAGTCCGAGCTTCTGGCTCAGGCGTGTCTATTGTCGACCCACTCCGAGTCAACAAATCAGATGAATATGTTGTTGCTACCCAGCAACAAGTCCCAGGAACGGTTCATAAGTTGAATCCTCCCAGAAGATCAAGCCGAGGGCGTACACAGCCCACAAGTATACTCCTGAGTCTGCTTGTCTCTTAATGCAAGAACCGATGACAATCGAAGAGGCACTTAGCCAACTAGACTCTGATCTCTGGAGAGAAGCCATGGATATAAAGTATTCTTCTCTGATCAAGAATCAGACATGGTCATTAGTTGAAGCTCTTATTAGCTGCAATATTATTGATTGCAAATGGATCTTCAAGATCAAATATAATGTCAACAAAGCAATTGATCAAAGGAAGGCTAGACTAGTAGCACGAGGATTTACCCAGATTTTGAATGTCGACTGCAATGAGACTTTTAGTCTAGTCGTCAAACATTCGTCGATCCAAATGCTCTTCTCTTATGATGCAGCTGCCGACCTCGAAGTACATCAACTTGATGTACAAACAGCCTATCTTAACGGAGTCATACAAGAAGATATCTACATGATCCAGCCCAAAGGATACATTCTGGAAGGCATGAAGAATCATGTCTATAAACTCCACAAAGCATAGTACGGCTTGAAATAGTCTGCCAGAGCTTGGTTTCAGAGGATCAACACATTTTTCATTGAACAAGGATTCAAACCAAGCACTGCTGATTGTAACGTTTATTCAAGGTCAGTGCAACAATCCTTCATTATCATCACCTTGTACGTTGATGATACGTTGCTCTTTAGCAACAATACCAAAATGGTCAAAGATGCAAAATAGATGCTGTTCTCAGAATTCGACATGACTGATCTGGGCGAAGCTCACTTCTGTCCTGGAATTCAAATTCACAGAGACAGAGCAAATCGACTGATTTACATCACTCAACAAAGGTATCTTCACAATGTTCTTAATAGATACAATTTGATGAATTGTAAATTAGCTCACTCACCAATGGATCCAAGCTTGCATTTGTCAAAGGACCAATGTCCCCAGACCAAGCAGGAAGAGAAGCAAATGAGAGAATATCTGTATCAATCAATACTTGGATCTCTCATGTACGCAATGGTCTATACAAGACCAGATATCTCTTTTGCTGTAAGCTCACTTAGCCAATATATGGCTACTTCTGACATTACCCATTGGAAGGCTCTTATTCGAGTCATGTGATATATTCGAGCTACCATGGGCCAGTGCATCTGCTATGGAGATGTCAGCAATGACAATCTTCATCAGCTCAGTGATTATTCTGATGCAAGCTGGGGAGGAGATGCAGACAATCGCAAGTCCACATCTGGATTTACATTCTTCTTCAACGGCGGTCCTATTTCGTGGAACAGTCGTAAGCAAACCTCTATTGTACTTTTCTCTAGTGAAGCAGAATACATTGCTGCTTCTCAATCTTTTTAGAAAGGGTTTTGGTTGAGAAATTTGTTGTCAGACATCAATCTGTATCAGTACAACCCTACAATTTTATTTTGTGATAATCAAAGTCCTATTGCCTTATCGACCAACCCTAGATTTCATTCTAGGAGTAAGCACATTGAGATCAGATATCACTACATCAGGGACAAGGTTCTCGACAGAGGTAAGCTTAACGTACTAGAGAATGCAGGACATGGTTGCAGACATCTTCACGAAAGCACTCAATGTTAATGCACACAACAGATTTTGTGTGTTGCTCAGTCTGAAGATCAAGGCAATCATGGATCCAGATTAAGAGGGGGTGTTGGCTTTATTCCCTCTAGCTCTCTTAAATCCCATTTTAATCTGCCTCCATTCATGTTGCATATTTACTAACGTTGTCACGCAGTCTGTATATTTACATGCAAATTCGCACAAACGAAGGAAAGGCAAAAGAATTGCGACACTGTGTTTCTACTCAGTTTAAGGTGATAGGCGAAAAGAGGACACTATCTTACTTAATGCCAAAAGTGCTTTAAAAGCTAAGGCACCCTATAAATCTTATCCTATGGCCATTCGTAAGAGCGACGCACTTTTCGCATCATCACCAACGTTCACTTCAGCACTGGTTGACGTCGCACTCTTTTCATGCTCACCCCATGCAGTTGCGCTAAGGGCTTGGACAACGATTGCAGCCACCCACGATCTCCTACAGATAGCACATCCACTCTGTACTTTCACATCTGCACACCTGTAATATTATGTAATATATATATTGGACACCATTCGTGTAAAAGGATGATGAAGAGAGCAAAAGAAGACGACATCAACAAAGTAGATGCCCTGAACATTGATTTTTCATTTTCATCAATAATAAGGTTTAATTCCTTTACAAATTGTATAAGCTTCGTAGGGCACACGGTTTCATCCGCTACTGTCTTGTGCTCTACCGCATTATTGACATGTATACATGATATACTTAATCTGATACAATTCTTTGTTCTGTGCTCAGATCTATGTTAATATTGCTATGCTTATCTTTCATTCTGTCTGATCTTTCTAGTTGTTCTTATTGGTAATAGACGATTAACATTTAGTCTTGTCTTTTGCAAATCATTCGCGACTAATTATCAGCTGAGCACAGTCTAGCTCTTCGCAAATCATTCACGACATAGAGTTTGTCTTGCTATTCATGACAAATTATTCTTTTGGCACTTCATCTATTAATGTTTGGCTACGTAATCTAGAATGACCGTGATTTCTATCACTAAAGTTCTGTCATTCTGATAGGCGTAGTCATGTTTACGGAGAGAGTCGTATAGTTTATTCCGCTGCGCACGAACATTTTTTGTTCGAGTTTGTTTCTCGTTCGTTTCTTGTTCAAGTTCATTTCTCGGTCAGGTTCGTCATTTATTCTCCCCCTCTCTCTCCAACAGATGACATCCTTGTGTACAGTAAGACAAGGAAGGAGCATCTTAAATACCTCAAAAAGGTGTTTCGACCGTTGTGAATTCTTCGTTGAAGAAATAGCTTATTTGGGTCACATTATCTCAGCAGATGGGATTAAGATGGACCCCAGCAAGGTTAAAGCCATAATCAGTTGGCTGAGACCTTAGAATCTTTTAGAGCTTCAGATCTTTCTTGGTTTGGCGGGATATTACAAATGATTTGTCAAGGAATATGCTCAAATAGTAGTTTGCATGATAGATTTTCTTAAGAGAAAGAGAAAGGAGCTCATTTGGGAGTCTGCAAAAGAGCTTTGATGCTCTCAAAATAGCCCTAGTTACAGCATCAGTTATAAAAGTTGTCGGCCCCAATCAGCCATTTGTGGTCAAAACAAATGCTAGCAACTTTGCGGTTGGTGCTGTACTAGCTCAAAATGGATGACCAGTTGCGTTCGAGAGTAAAAAACTTGAGCCAACACAGACTAGGTACAGTGCCTATGAAAAGGAACTCTTCTCCATAGTTCATGCCCTTTAGACTTGGAGGCATTATTTGTATGGTGCCAACTTTGAGGTCCTGACAGACCATGAAAGTCTCAGATATCTTTGTAATCAGCCTGAGCCAAAGGTTGGAAAGCTCGTTGGGCTGAGTTAATGCAAGAGTTTGATATGTCTATCAGATATAGATGGGGGAAATTCAACACAATAGCAGATGCACTTAGTAGAATGCCTATGATAAATGAGCTGAGTTTTACTCATATTTGTAGTGAGTTACTCGAGTCCTTGAGAGAGAGGTGCCAACATGATGCATTCTTCTCTACTATTTGGAACTCAGTCCAGAGTAGACAGTTACAAAATCCAGAACCAATTTCCGGGACTGGTGCCAGTTCATCCAAGAATATGACAGGTTCCGTTGAGGATGATGAGTCCGAGTATACGTCAGATGACATTGAGGACTCTGAGCCTGTGTTACCTGAGCAAACCCCAGTGGTTGAGGGTTAGTTGACTCAAAAATTTAAATGGAAATAGTATTCCATTCATGATGAGTACTTGCTCTATAGAGATAGAGTATGTGTCTCCAATTCAAAAGATTATAGGCAACAGGTCCTATATGAGTGTCATGACAGTCCTAGTGCTGGACACCCAGACATTCGAAAGACCTATGAGCTTCTTTGTAGGCAATTTTTCTAGCCCAGTATGAAAAAGGACGTCCAACAATATGTAAGCCATTGCCAAAAATGTTAGGTAAATAAAGCAGAGCATTGAAAGACAAGAGGGTTGTTACAGCCCTTAGATATACTAGCTGGTAAATGGGAGAGGATCTCCACGGATTTTATAGTAGGCTTGTCTAAAACCCAAAAGGGTAATGACGGGTCAAAGTTGATCATCTGACCAAAATGGCTCACTTTATTCTGACCAAAACAACCGTTAGAGCTCCAGAGTTAGCGAGGTTGTTTGTAGATGGGCTATTTAAATTTTACGGTCTACCTTCCGGCATAGTCAACGACCGAGACAATAAGTTTAATGGAAATTTTTGGAGGGTAGTATTCCATCATCTCCATACTAAACGTAACATGATTACTACCGACTATCCACAGACGGACGGTCAAACAGAAAGAGTAAATTAGGTGTTGGAGGATATGCTTCGTGCATACATCAGCAAAAAGCAGACTAATTGATTGGAGTAACTCTCGATATTAGAGTTTGCTTAAACAACTACTACTACGGGATACAACCCATTTATGTTGGTGTATGGTTTTCAGCCACACTCACCCATAGCTATACAGTTCCAGGATTGAGCCAAGCATTATGCAGATCCACACAGATAGGATGTGCAGTTCTCTGCTAGTGAGAAAGTCTACCTTAGAGTCCCAGTTGACTCTAAAACTCTCAAATCAGGAGTGTGTGTTGGGTTGTCTCCTAGGTATTGTGGTCCTGTTACCATCAGTAGGAGGAGGTCACCTATGAACTAGAACTCTCACACAATAGTAAGGTGTGAAAAGTACAGTACTAAGTACCATAAATGGATCTTTGAATGATCCACAAGGTTGATTGTGTGCTTGTTAAACAATCTATCAAAAACTAGTCATCAGAAAACAAGATCTAGTTTAGCAGCTTGATAGAAAACAAGTAGAGACAATCAGAGCATTGATCAAAACTATAATCCAACTCCACACATGTGGAAATGAGGCTGTAGTATGGCCTGTAGACAGTGTTTAGAATGTGCCAAAGCTGGATTTCATTGGAATCAAAAGTAATCACCATAGAATGAGAGGAAACTCGAGTTTCTCCTTGAGGCTCCAAAAAGTTTCTATTTTCTCGCTATGGAGATTGAGAATACATAGTAAAACGCACTTCCTTTGCTAAGTTAGGTGAAAATCCAGCATGTAATAAGGAAGTAGACTCCACTTTCTTGCCCTAATGTGAAAACCCTAGCCTAGATCCAAGAGTCATGCTTGGTAGGTGCATGGTAGGTACAAATCTCATAATAAATCATGGTTTAGTTCCTACAAAGTAGGAATCACTACCAAATGGACACAACCACTCCTCTTGACTCGTGGTAACCTACTTTAGGTGTGAATGTACAAGTGGCACTTTGGCCATTGAAGTAACCAACAAATAATATTGACAAAATGTACAATATTCTACATGGCTAGATTTGCCAATGTAGGCAATTTTTCACACTCCTCCTCAAATCTAGCCTTGAAAATCACAATGCTTTTATCAATAACTCCAATTGAAGATCTAAGCTTGACAAATGAATCTTTAGGTAAAGATTTAGTAAACAAATCATCCAAGCAACTTGATGATGGCACATGTTGGAGTTTGATATCTTTGGCTTGCACTTTCTCCCTCACGAAATGATGAGCAATTTCGATGTGTTTGCTCCTTGCATGGAATGTAGGATTAGTTGCAAGTAATTGGGCTGATTGGTTGTCACAATAGATGATAGAAATTTCCTCCTCCATGACATGAAGCTCCACCAATAGCCTTTTGAGCCACAAGACCTCCTTGCATGTTGATGTCAAGGCCTTGTATTCAGATTATGTGGAAGATATGGAGATGGTATCTTGCTTTTTGGAAAGCCATGATACTACTCCATCACATAGAAAGGTGGCAAAGGCACTTGTTGATCTTCTATCCACTTTGTCACCTGAAAAATCCGAGTCACTATAGGCTCTTAAGCCAAGATTAGTTCCTCTATACAAAATGCCAAAATTCTTAGTGGATGAAATGTATCTAAGAACTCTTTTGGCCATCTTCCAATGTGAAACTAGAGGACTTTGCATGAATTGGCTTAACTTTTCAACACTATAACTAAGATCAGGTCTAGTTATAGTTAAATAGATCAAGGAGCCAATAAGCCTTCTATATAATGTGATGTCCTCAAAGGATGCTTCATCACAACCAATAGATGCTTTTACATGTTGCTCCATTGATGTCTCAATGCCTTTACAATTCTTCATTCCAAATCTATCTAGGATGGATGTAGCATATTTAGATTGACAAATGAAGCTAAAATCACATCCTCTAATAACCTCTATTCCAAGAATGAAGCTTAATAGGCCGAGATCTACCATCTTAAACTCTTTTGCTAAAGCAATTTTTATATCTCTAATTCCATCTAGATCATTACCACTCAAGATAATGTCATCTACATACAAAACAAGAATAATGATCATGCCATCATGAAATCTTATGTACAATGATGGATCATAGGCACTCATTACAAAATTGATGGAAATGAGAAAAGAGTTTCGCCTAGAGTACCATGCTCTTGGTGCTTGCTTGTTAATGCTTCAAGTTTCATTGTGGAATAACTCACTTCAGCATCATTTAACTAATGGCTAGCAAATCTAATTGGAGAATCTTTCTTGTATTCCCCGACAGAGTTAAGACTAGTCCAATAGCATATTTGGAAGCATTAGGATGAACATGAAATTCAATAGTCCCATTTAGTGCTCTTAATATCAATTCTGATATCAAAGCATTCTTTAGTTTCTCATTTATTCTAAGGCTTCGATAGTCCAAATATAAACAATTGTCAACTTAGGTATAAGCCGTGCTAATTTTGTGAAGAAGACGATAAAGATTTGGTAGTACTCTACATGGTCCATAAAAATGTAAACTTCTCGGATCGTCCCTCATGGAGGTAGATCCATGATGATCCTGATCTTTCATAGATTTTTGGCAATGCCATGTCTAGATATCACATCTCTTAAAATGATTTCATGTGTAATCCATATCTGACACTTCTCAAGATTCAAGAAAATTTGAAACTTTCAGCACTATTCAAACACTTTCTCCAAATGCTCTAAATGTTCTATTTCCAATCCATGGATACCAAGATCATCCAAGTAAATTTTCACAAATTTTTGCAAGTATTTCTTAGATGTAAATTGCATTACAAGCTGAAATGTATTTGGCGCATTACATAGCCCAAACAACATAACCTTTTATGCATAGGTTCCTGATTTTGTTGTAAATGCAATTTTGTGCCAATTAGTGGGTGCAATCTTTGTGAAATTGTAAAAGCTATATATCTTGAGGTTTGGGGGTCCTCTTTGAAAACCACTCATTGTACATGTAAATAAGTGATTAGGCCAAAATTAGAGAGCTGATGCTCTAGAAGGCTATGTGGAAACTCTCCAGGATGCCTTGACAATAGCCCAAAACCAAGTGGACAAGGCAGTCCAAGATGCTAAACAACAGGTCTTGCTACTAGTTGGTCAGTTGGATATGGCCGATCTTGAACACAAACGATGTGACCACCCTTGAACGTGACTCTTACCTCTAGACCCAAGTGCCTGATCATCCAATCACACCGAAAGAGAATAAATACTTGTTCAAGAAAATTGAAATCTACCGAACTTCATTGGTTGGGTTTCAAGAAAAAATTAATAAACTCAAACGTATGGCAACAACTGAACTGGCAAAGACAGAGACAATTATTAGAGATTATGAAAAGGTAGCCGCTCAAGTTTTGGAAGCCGAGCCTCGAATTCCAGTACCTGTGATGCAACAGTTCTCGCCTCATCACCAAGATCAGGGAGGATTGGATACAGGGTTGGATGGGCCAGAAATACAAGAGATACCAGATGTTCAGGCCACCGAATAAGGTCCATCAAGGTTAAGACCTAGGACATTGTTTCAAAAATTGATCACCAGCAAGTACTAGATTCAAGTGTTTCTACAGCAACATCCGTATGAGTCCTCGAGGGGTGGATGGGTCATTAAATTCAGGACCTCTGAGATCGAGGAGGACAAGCTACTAGCATTGGGAGATCATCCGGCATGGAGAACCATTGCATTTGAGAAAACTCTAGATTTTATCATGAGTTATGTTGCTAGCCCTCACCAGTTTTGGGTAGATTCTTATTATTTGCCGATGCCAAGAAGGAATAAATGGAAAGATTTAAGGATTCCATTGGGGAAAGTCACAATCCATACCCCGAATTGACCCATCATCCACCAAGTATATAATTGGCAAATAGCAGCGGATTTCAATTGGGCCTTACAATTTTATGCGGCCGAGAAGACCCGACTGTTAGGCAACCTGCGCTTTTTCCGAATGATCTGACAATGTTGGCATCCGTAGTAACGAGATGGGATGATTGCCTACCCCAATTGGCATTCGATCCTAATAAACCAATGGTGTCCGACAGTTTTCAAGATCAATTGCCACTTGCCAGATTATACTACAGTGCCGCGATGCTGGGTGGAATGTGGAAATCTAGATTTAGGGCATGGACTACTTCCAAATGGATTGTCGGCGCCAATAAGTGTTTCTTACCACACAAGAAAGATTTCAACACGACGCACTTGGAATTCATGGAGAAGGTGCAGTACCATTTGATTAAAGTAACGATGCGAGACTAATCAAAGTCCGAAATGAATAAATCTTGTGAGGTGTGGTGGGACCACCACTAGTTTTGGTGGGGGATATTGTTGGAGGGTTTGCGGATATCGAGTTAACCCTAACCAGTTAATAAGTGAGAGGGATTTGGCACCCTGCATGTGTAAGTTTAACCCAATGATCACATAGCTATTTGATTAATTAGAAAGTTAACAAAGGACTTTAGGTTTTTTTGTGGGACTTTTAATGTCGTAAGGCCTAAATGTCAAGTTAGTGAATAAAATAGGGGTTCCCACCAAATTTCAATTTCAAATTGGGTCCTCTAATTAATGCAAGAGTTTTCCACTCTTTTTAGATTTGAATGGGCCAATAGGATTTTGTGGCCAAGGCCCTCCTCTCTACTATAAATAGGTGCAAACTCAAGTTTTTGTCAAACATCTATTCTCTTCATTTCAAATACAACTGGTTGAGTCTCTTATGAAATGGATTATGAATGTCCATGCTCTCTATCTCTTTTCCTTCATCTCTCATGCTTTTGTTGTATTTGCTAATTGTTGGATCTGAATGTTATTGGAATTGTATATTCTTATGCATTTTGTGAGAGAGAAAAGGAGAGAGAGAGAGAGAGAGAGAGAGAGAGAGAGAGAGAGAGAGAGAGAGAGAGAGAGAGAGAGAGAGAGAGAGAGAGAGAGAGAGAGAGAGAGAGAGAGAGAGAGAGAAGCAAGTATCTATCTAATTGTGGATCATAGTATTAATTGATTTAGGTTAATGGATCTTGAGTGTTAATGAATCTTAGAGTTAATTGTGTATCATCCTTGCATGCTGGATTTTGATTTATGCTATCGCTCTCATGGGATCAAACCTGTGTGTGACGACTAACTTCATCTCCTTGATGCTTGTGTGCTTGGATCTTGGGTTGAGGATAAGATAGAGAAGAAACCCACTACACACCTTCCACGTCACATCGCCGCACTATGCAACCACAATCAGCTGCGCTATCACTCTTTGCTACCACAAGGAGACAAAAATCGTCATCAGAGCTGATAACATTTTGCCCTCTTTCAGAAAAATAGAACCTTCAGTTTGAAGGACGAACAATCTTTCCCAGCAGATTTTTAGAAACATTAGAAAAACCATCAAAAAACACCAAAAAAATCACAAAAATTCTAAAAATACAAAAAAAGAACCTTCGTCTGATTCATTGTGCATAGGTGTGATTCAGATCTATCTACTGCCAGGTCGACGAAGAATTATATCAAAAAAAGAAGGTTTCTGAGAGGATCAATTGTCATATTGTCATATTTTTGCCAAAAAAGTCTCTTTTTTGCAAAAATTCAAGTATTACTCTTGATTCTTCGTCAGAACCTTCGTTGAGTTTCTAGATTATTCTATTTGAAGTAATTTACTGTTTTTGAGTTTGACAAACATTCATCCTATCCAGATCATAGAAAATTTTTATTTTTACCCTCGTCAAACTATAGAAACTGTGTTTTTGTATGCCAAAAACCTTCGCCAGTTCTACCCTAGCTTTATTTGTGTCAGATTCAGAGTCTGAGAGTTTGGCGAAGGTTATTTCCATAGAATTTGTCAGAAAAACCTGATTAGAGATCTTTTTTTCAAAATAACATCGCTGAACCTTTGCCGAGTGAATCTTTGCCTAGGGATCCTTTGCCAATTCTATTTTTAAGTTCTGATTTTTCAAATCAAATCTCTGTCAAATTTTGGGTCAAATCTGATATAGTTTGATTTTGATTTTGAGAATTTTTTCATTTTTGAGAAGTATCGATTGGTTGATTTTCAAAATCTTTTTCATGATATAGGAATCTGATTCTTGTCAAGTGGAAGAGATCTAGCAAATATGATCTGAGATAGTTTTGATTGAAAATCTAGATCCAATCTCATTGTCTGTCTGATTTAATCTATAAAGATGGCTACCCTTGGTGGTGCTCCTGGATGAGCTCCTCAATAAGTCAATCAAATCATTGTTACAAGAGCACCCCATTTGGATCTACCCAAATACAATGGATTAATAGATCCAGTTAGATTTCTTCAGACCTATTCTGAATCTTGTGAAGTCTATGGTGAAGTTTTTCCCCAAGATAAACTTAACTTTTTTCCTATGACCTTAACAGGCGTAGCACAAGATTGGTACTATAATCAAGATAAAACTGAGCATACATATTGGGAGACTGTTAAACGAGCCCTTATCACACGGTTCAAACCTCGGAAGTTTATGGAAGACCCTTTCCTACTTCTAAGTAAAAATAAAATGGAAAAGCGAGAAGTGGTTCGAGATTACATTGAACGGATCAAACGCCTCAGATATAAGTGCGAACCTGAGCTGATTAACAAAAAAGCCATGATTATGTGATTTTTCTTAGGTTTACCTAAAAGGATCGAGCCTTCTGTCTCTTCCTTTGGTGCTTAACCACAACGCTCCGGTTCTGTTGACTTTGTGTCTGGAACCATCTCCCAAGATTATGTATATGGAAGACTCTGATTCTTGATAATCAGTGATCATGTGTCTCGTTGCCACGAAGTATGATGTTGCACCTGAATTAATAATTATCTCTTGTGTATTTGAAATTGATGTCACACAGACATCAGCACACAAGTAAGCTACTGGGTTCTTGCCATTGTTGGCTCTATCTTTGGACATCTTGGAGGACTCTGGTTCCTCTACGTAGGATGCGCTATTGTCGTTCTCTCTTCTGCTATGAGCTTTTTCGTTTATGGGATTTTGGTTGCAGTCAATGGCTACATGACCCTTCTTGTGATAGTGGATGTACTCTATCTTTGGATTGAGCCAACACTTATCAACAGTGTGGCCTTCTCGTGTGTATCTGATATAGGTCTTCTTCTCACCGTTCTGCTGTCTTGATTTATTTTTCTTCTTCCACTGAAACTTTAGAAAATCAAGACCATGATTGGCCTGAATTAGACTTAGATCTAAATAAAGTTACAACTAGAAGTAGAAAAGAACCACTAACTCTTTGAGATAAGAAAATATCTAAGAAGGTAAAAAATAACTTTTGCGTTTATTCGGATACTAAGGATCATTTAGATGCATTAGAAAAGACTTTGAGAAGATGTCAAGAGACATCTCTTAAATTGCATCCTTCCAAATGCTTTTTTGAAATCAGGGAAGGCATACTATTAGGACACAAAATCTCGAAAAAATGGCATTCAAGCCGATATCAAAAAAGTTACAATGATTTTAGAATTGGATGAGCCAACTAATTTAAGAGAGCTTAGAGGATTCCTAGGCCACGTAAGTTATTATCGAAGAATAATAAAAGACTATGCAATACTAGTCACTCCACTAACTGGATTATTAAAAAAGTCTGTAGACTACTGGTTACAGGATCACGATGCTTTCGAAAGATTCAAACAGTCTCTAGCCAAAGCAACTGGAGTAAGACCTCCAGATTGGACAAAGAAATTTCACATATATGTAGATATTTCATCGTTTGCAATAGGTGTTGTACTCAGTCGGAAAGATGATTAGAACATATATTATCCAATTTATTATGCTGGTAGACAATTAGCAGCTTCTGAGAAAAATTATTCCGCCACAGAGTGTGAAGCATTAGGCATGATCTACTCAGCTAAAAATTTAGGATAGTATCTTTTAGGATACTCTTTTGTTTTCCATGTAGACCACTATGCACTAAAGCATTTAGTAAATAAACCTGACCTTTCAGAAAGGATAGCTAAATGGGTTCTATTATTAGATGAATTCGACTATCAAGTGGAGTTAAGGAGCGGAAAGGACCACTAAAATGCCGACTATATATCACGACTTAAAACTAAAAACCAATTCAAACCAATTTCTGATGAATTCCCAGATGAGTACATAATGCGCATTCAAGTGGAACCATCTAACTATACAAACATTATAATTTCTTACAAGATCAAATATATCCTGAACACTTTAACAAACAACAAAAAACTGTTTTTCTTACAAAAGTAGAACCATATACGATTATAGATAAAGTATTATATGAATTAGGAGCTAATGATAACCTTCGTCATTGTTTAGAACCCACCGAAACCAACACTATAATACGTGCGCTACATGAAGAAGATTCGGGGGGCCATTATGCTCTTAAAAATACTGTCAAAAAATGTGACGCATGTCAGAGGATGGAGAAACCCAGCTTCACAACTCATTGGCCACTCACACCTGTTATTCCCTTAGCACCTTTTGAGAAGTGAGGAATAGATTTTGTAGGGCTTATCAAAACAATCACTCATAAAACTTGCAGACATTACATTCTCGTTGCAATGGACTATGCTACCAAAATGGTAGAAGCCGAAGCTACCCAAAAACGATGCCAAAACAGTGGCAAAGTTCACACACAATATAGATAATATGCTGAGTGATAGCTTATGCGAATGGTCTCTTTTCTTTCTTTTTTTGAGAGAGAGATAAATTCCTTGCAATTGATTGCAAGAATAGGTGATGCTAGCTCCAATCCGAAAGATAAATACTGTTTTGGGACATGATTGTCACTGGTCATGCATGTTGTTACATGAAACCTGTACAATAGTGATAGAAGTGCGGTAGATTTGTGAGAATTCGGACCTAAACTATCCTAAGTATTGATTGATAAACATGCAGGCAATTCAACGGAAAAGAGTGTAAAAAATTAATTAAAAAAAGAACATTATCACAAAATGACAGAAATTACCGACATGCATGCACACACACATAACACACAATCAATCAGTACATGTCTAAGGAATAGCAAGGCTCATGATATTGCCGTAATCTACTCCCGTTCACTACCATGTCCAGCGGGATGCCTTCGAGGGTTATAAGTTTAGCTTAGCCTGAAGCAAAGATATGATCAATGATATAGGGACCTTGGCCAGTAAACTTAAGTTTGTCCTTATGTACTTTCGTTTGATAGAGAAGGACTCTATCTCCTTCTTTAAATTCCTTCAACTTAATATGGAAGTCATGCCAATCTTGTTGATGTCTTTTGTGCACTTGTTGTGCGTGCACACTAATGACTCGTGTTTCGCAAAGCTTATAAAGGTGGAATAGCCTATGGGCAAGGATCTAACTTTTGTCTAGTTTCAGATCGTAGGCTACCCGTAAAGATGGCACGTAGAATTCTACAGGCATCACGGCCTCTTGTCCATACGTGAGTTGGAATGGTGTCATGCCAGTGGCCTTTTTGGGTGTTGTTCGATACGCCCACAAAGCGGCATGTAACTTGAATTCCCAATCCAACCGACTGGCTTCCACCGTCTTCGTGAGGATTTCACATAGAACCTTATTCGTGGACTCAGCCTGCCCGTTCATCTTAGGTAATATGGGGCACTTTTGCGATGAACAACTAGGAAGGTCGACAACAAGTATTCAATTACTGTGTTCAAAAAGTGTGTACCCTATCGCTAACGATTTCGAGTGGGCAACCAAATTGTACAATGATCTGCATGAAAAGTTTAACATCTCTATAAAGTGTAGGCCACCAATACTTAGCATTTAGAATTTTTTTGGCAGTATTTTTAAGAGCATAATGGCCCCCCGAATCTTCTTCATGTAGCACACGTATTATAGTGTTGGTTTCAGTGGGTTCTAAACAGCGACGAAGATTATCATTAGCTCCTAATTTATATAATACTTTATCTATAATCGTATGTGGTCCTACTTTTGTAAGAAAAACAGTTTTTTGTTGTTTGTTAAAGTGTTCAGGTTATATTTGATCATGTATGAAATTAATAATGTCTGTATAGTTAGATGATTCCGCTTGAATGCGCATTATGTACTCAGCTTAGAATTCATCAGAAATTGGTAAAAATTGGTTTTTAGTTTTAAGTCGTGATATATAGTCGGCATTTTGGTGTTCCTTTCCGCTCCTTAACTCCACTTGATAGTCAAATTCATCTAATAATAGAACCCATTTAGCTATCCTTCCTAAAAGGTCAGGTTTAGTTACTAAATGCTTTAGTGCATAGTGGTCTACATGGAAAACAAAAGAGTGTCCTAAAAGATTCTAGCCTAAATTTTTTAACTGAGTAGATCATGCCTAATGCTTCACACTCTGTGGCGGAATATTTTTTCTCAAAAGCTACTAATTGTCTACCAGCATAATAAATTGGATAATCAATGTTCTGATCATTTTTCTGACTGAGTACAACACTTATTGCAAACGATGAAATATCTACATATATGTGAAATTTCTTTGTCAAATCTGGAGGTCTTACTCCAGTTGCTTTGGCTAGAGACTGTTTGAATCTTTCGAAAGCGTCGTGATCCTGTAACCAATAGTCTACAGACTTTTTTAATAATCCAGTCAGTGGAGTGACTAGTATTGCATAGTATTTTATTATTCTTCGATAATAAGTTACGTGGCCTAGGAATCCTCTAAGCTCTTGTAAATTAGTTGGCTCATCCAATTCTAAAATCATTTTAACTTTTTTGATATCGGCTTGAATGCCATCCTTCAAGATTTTGTGTCCTAATAGGTGTAGGGTCGAAGATCTCACGTAGTATAGCCCTCCCGCCTGTCAACAAGGGTTAGATCATTTGATAGGTACCTAACTATGCATAGATGCTACTTTTAGTTAGTTTCCTACTTTCTCTCTTAACTCTACTCACCACTAACACTACTCTCCTTTAACTCTACTCCTCTACACTAACATTCATCATGATTTGGGTGAAGGGAAGGGATAGAAAAGAAGAGGTTGAGAAGAGAAGAGAGAAAGAGAGAGAGATAGAGAGTGAGGGTGGAGGTTAGCTCAAATGCTCCTTATGCTTGCTAATGGAAAAACATTCACTATGGCAAACAATAAACATGAAAATAGAAGACAATGGAAAACACAATCAAGAGCATTAGCAAGTAGTGAATAGCAAATGCGGATGTTTCTCTTTCCAAAATGGTAGAGTTTCCTCCTTCTCATTAAGCATGAAAAATACCGTACAAATGGTGCCTTTTTAAAATGGAGAAGGCCCTTGCCCCTCAATCCTATTGGCTAATATTCACAATGATCCTATCCATTCATCTTGGACCCAACTTGATCCAAGGGTCCACAAAAAGTACATTAGAAATCACAAGATTCATGTGAGTCCCAATTTGGACTCAACTCTAAAAAGTAATCTCTAAGTTAAAAAATGACATTGGGCCTCTAGTTTTATTTTAATTCCAAGGCCCAAGTCATGTTTATTTTATTTACAACTTTATTTGCGTGCTCATTGGGACATGGGCTTATACACGCAGGATGTCATGCCCTCGCAACACATTTTATTGGATTTTATTTATTTACACTTTGTTGGGAATACCCTTAATGAAACCCATGGCCTGAAGTAGTGTCGGTCCCTCAGCACTCTGCCGGTTTAGTATAGCGTCCTCTGTGCCCACCTCTGGTGAATCAGGTAACCTGTAACGTCTTCCATGAAGTTGAGATGGTCCAATTTTTCGAGTCCTTGGGCTTGTGGAAGGACTTCTGGACTCCTGTTAGCCATTCTTGATCGATCCAGGCTTGGAATCGGTGCGTCCAGGGTTCTCCAAGGAATGTAGCTCGGTAATATACACGAGCGACTGACAGCTGATCTTCGACTTTGTCGGAAGCTAGCGCCTTATTAGGATCAAAGAATTTTGTGGGAAGAAAATCATCCCATTTAGTTTCGATCCCCATCAGGTGTTCTAAGTCACGGGCATAAGTGACAAAGCGTGGACTATGGGATCAGGGCAATTGATATACTGGTTTTCGAACTTGGTGAGAGCCCTTTTGGCGTCTACATCCGTCGTCCACCCATATTGCGATGGTATGATCGGCCAATTAAAATTGTGAAGTGTGATCTTGTCCAGAGGGGTGCCGCATTCTGCCCATTTGGATCTTCGTGTACATGGCAAGAAGTGCGCGTTCACTGGTAATTGTTGTGGACTTGTCACGTAGGCCCTGATGACCGTAGGGTCTCTTTCAAATAACTGTTGACGCCATCTGGTTGTGGTTGGAGGGTGAGTAACGCTTGTAGTTCTTTGCCCTTGATTGTCTGAGCAGAAAACAATATCTGCCAACCATCTCGAGATGACTCATGAAGATACTTTGATAAAAATTCATTGATTTTCTCCTCCACGGACTTCGGTCTTCAGAAGGCCCGGCTGGCAGATATTGTACGCGAACCTCTGGATGATGTTGTTTGGCTTTGACTAGTGGTTGCACCTTGGTCCTGGTCTCGCGTCTCAACAGCCGCATCCATCTTCCCTTGGTCTTGGCCTTCGGACCCTTGATCTAGTTGAGATTCCCCTGCTGTCTATTGGCTTTGATCTTGGCTAGTACTAGCCTACACAACGTCAAAATTAGGTAGCGATGGAATTACCACGAGGGTGGGCTGAGCCTTCATGTCCATGAATTTTGGCATGCCTTGAGGGCTTGCTTGGCCTGGACGAGCTCATGTGTTGTGCTTGTCTGATACTTTTTGAACTCTACTTGGTAGCTATTTAAGGTTTGGCTATAAACCTGCACCTGACACCGTAGAAGATTCATCTATGATTGAGAAAGCGGCCTTGAGTCTGGTGCAGGTTGAGCTAACCAGACGAGCTTTTCGTCTTGTAGGGCTTTGACCCCCGTCCCCAGGTGCGTATTTTCTGCTTCCGAAAGGGTAAGTTGCGCTTAGATGGGGGCAAGCCGTTGGGACGCTTCAGCTTGAAGCTCCCGCACCTTCGTGGAGGCCTTAGTCAGTGAGTTGGAGAGGCTTTGGATATATTTGTTGAGGCCCTCCTCCTTCTGCTGCAGCTTGGCAATCTCTTAGTGTCATGCTTGTTGGTGTTGCTGAGCCAGAATTAGCTCTTGCTACAACTTGGTGAGGTCTGCTCGCAGCTGTGTATTACTTGTTGCCAGATGTAGTACCCTGCTCTCCAGAATAGCTTTGGCCGCTACTGCATCCAAGATGTATTTTCCCAGAGTTTGGTACGCTGTCGTTAGATTTGTGGGAGTAGTCGGTACACTGGCACTGGCAGGGGCTTGTGTTGTATTGGCCCCGACGACTTGTGGAATCCCGTCGTCATTACCTTCGATCAGGTTTTCATTGGACCTGATGCCATCTGGGGCGGTAGGATCAGTCCGATCTAGCGATGGTACAAACATTGTTTGGACAAATGCATCATCAGACAATGGTTGGTTGCCCTCGGCAACCTTTGTTGGCAAAGTGGGTGGGGTTTTTGAAATAACTATGGAAACAGGGGTGATGACGGTTTGTCTGAATGAGAAGATGGGAGGAACAGAGGGAATTGGAGGGTGGTGTGGAGTATGGAAGAAGGTGAGGATGGAGCAGAAAGTGTCTGGCGTGGAGGTGAAAAATTGATAACTTGCATCCATGCCAGAGTGTCGGGAGACAGTTGTGAATCAGAAGGATTGAATGGAATGGAAGCAATGGTGGCGGCAGGAGTGATGGAAGATGCGATGGTGATGGATGGAGTAGTGGACACTGGAAGAGAAGTAGGAGTGGTATCAACAGAAGAAACGGGGATGGAGACAAAAACAGATGTGGATGGAACAAGAAGAGAGGTAGCAACAACAGAAATCAGAGTGGGGGGTTTCATGGAAGAAGAAGTGGCGGTTGTTGATGGAGTGGTTAGTGCGATAGTGGAGGTGCGTTCTTCGGGTAGCAGGTGGAGATGTGGATGTAGAGGCAGTGCCACGCATTTGTTTGCTAGCCGTTATGTTAATAACTGCAAGCTGGGAGGAGGTGGATGCTTGAGATGCTGATAAAGGTTAGTATGTGGCACGAGGGTAGACAAAGGGGATGAGCGTTGGAAACTGTGCACTTTCACCTCGAGAAGTGCATAGACAAAGTTACACAACAGGGGGGCTGCTGCAATTTGCTCACGGTTGTTGGGTTTGATGGAGTTGGTTAGTTCTCAACTAAGGAAGCTATGCCAGTCGTATGGCACAACGGAGGGGTTAGAAAATTTCAAAAAGGATTCACTATCTGACTCAGCAACGTAGACTGGATTCTGTCCTTGCAAAAATATTAAAATAATCAGAAAATTACTCAACAGATGCACAGTCGCCTAAATGACGGGTTCCGTAATAGCTTCTATCAGGTAACCATTGTTAGTCTGGATGGGGATTTTTGGTGTGGTTTGGGTGACGAACGGTTTGATCAGAGCTTTGGCATGGCGATGGAAGATGAGTTGACGATTACCAGACATAATGCCAATGGTGACCATCGAGTCGCCGTTAATCCTGACCTTGTATGTTGTACTTTGGTATAGGAAGTGGAAACGAGCCTTGTCCTCATCCCAGGTGGCGTAAGCGTGAAGGGCGAGGCCCATGTTAATCTCAGAATGGAAGAGTGCCAGGTAAAAACCCATTGCCGCTAGAAATGGACTGGCTGTCTGTAGCCATGGTTGAATCAGAGTGTTAGAGGGTAGAGGCCAAATCTGTGTGGCCTCGGGGATGTCACGCTGAATCACCTATTTGGTCTCAGAGTCTTCAGAGGATGAGGAGGCCATGTTAGCAGTGATGATTAGTGGTCGAAAAAATAGAAAAAATGTTGGAAAATGGAAAAGGGTGTGGAAACAGCAGAAAATTATGAATAACGAGTGTTGGATGATAAGGAGTGTAGTTCAGAGCGCAGATCAGTGTTCAGTAATATCAGATGACAGCTGGTAGGAAGTTTGGTTGCAAACAAAAAACTTGGTAATTTCAGAGTAAATTTCGGCAAAGCATCGCTAGCAAAGGTGACAAATGACTCGAATTCAGCCCTTATATAGTGGAATTTAGAGTGCGTATTAGGTGAAATCCACTTTCCCTTGCTCAGTTCCACCCAAATTTTTGCAAGCACCTTCTTCACAAAATTACAAGACCTTAGGGAAGTCTGCGAGAGTTCAGAAGGTGATTTGACTGCTATGCGAAGGTTCTGCGAGGGTTCAGGTTGTCTGCGAGGGTTCAACTCTCGTAGGAAGTGATATCTCGCATAACTTGTTCCTGTGATTGGATTTTCAAGATCAGACCATGTAAGCAGGCTAATTTCACTGCTCTGATTCCATTTAGGCACCTTGCGAGATTTGGTAAGATGATCTTGATGCTCTATGAGGGTTCTGAAAATTCAGCTTCTAGAAACTCTCGCATACACTAAAACATGATGATTCCTCCATTAGGAACTCTCGAAGAGATTTTCATGGATGCATCTAGGTCAGATCTGGTGACTGTCCAATTTTCAGGAGCTATCTCCCAGGGGGATCTCAAAAAATCATGAAAAAAGTGCTCTTTCAGAGTGTTTTTTGATGAGATCTTGAGATTTTCTGATTTTTAACTTTTGTAAACTGGTAATCAGCTTCATCCAGGCCTAAGTTGACTGTTGCTAGTTCTCTAGAAATTTTGATGGATTCTTGGTAGTAGATCCATCAGTCAATCTGATGATCTACTTCCTTTTTTGATCCTATCTGGATCTGGATCCTCCTTGGATTCTGATCAATTTTCCCGATCTTGCCAGATCTGGCTGAATCTGATAAATTTAGCTTGATTTTGGCTTGATCTCCTTAGATCTAGCGGTGGTGGCTTAGCAGACTAGCTTTTTGTAACGTGCCACCCCCAATCTGGATCTGTCTTACTATGGTGGCCAGTACTTTATGCAACTGGCTATCGTTGATGGGTGTGTCGAATGGCATCCCTATCTAGCTTTCTAAGTACACAACTCCATGATTAAGATTTCCTTGATCCTATAAGGACCTTCGCCAGTGAATTTAACTTTCCCTTGATATCCTTGGTTTTATACATCAGGACCAGATCTCCTGAACAAAGATCCTTCTTTTGTAATCTGCAATCATGCCAAGTTTTTGCGTCTTTCCTTTTAAGCTGCCAGTGCATGCACAGCTAGTAGGCGTGTTTCACAGAGTTTATGTAGAGCTTCGTGGCGTAGCTATAGAGATTTTGGACTCATTAAGATGTTGCGCGGTGGTAATCCTTAATGAAAGAACTAAAAACTCTAATGCCTTCATGTGAAAGCGAAATGATCTGGGTGGTCTCATGAGGAAGAATACACCACCAAAGAATTCCATCTTGACCTCTTCGATACAACTGGCCGGCAATCAACTGATAAGGTCTAGCCTTCAAGATCAATTTTCGTTGTTCCGCCTTTGTAGTGATTTGTTTGGTTAGCCATGCAATAGATATTCAACAATGTTGGCAGCCCATTATGGTACTGTGTCCATGTAAAATAAGGCAGCATTTGCTAACTCATCATCGGGTTGGGTTGGCAATCTCCTTTTCCTTGATTCGTGACACCATTGATCTGCCATGTAGTGTTTGTTTTCCCTTGCTAACTACTCTCCAAAAATCAAACTCCAACAACAGAAGTAGCCATCTGGTATTCTTCCGGTGTTGCAAGATTTATTAACGAGATAGAGCAAGGGTTGATGGTCCGTTATAAAAAGCAAAATGTGTGGCCATCAAGTAATGTCAAAATTTCTTAACCGCATAGATAATTGCCATTGCTTCCCGTTCCTATGGTTGAATAGTTCAGTTTCGGTATCACTGAGCTGTCGGCTTGCAAACCGGATTGGAAAATCTTTTTTGTGTTCACCTGGCTGGGTTAAGACTGGCTCCAAACTGCATACTTCGAAGCGTCCGTATGCAAATAAAACTAAATGGACCAATTGGGTGGGCATAAGATTGGTGCTGAAACCAATGCATCCTTAAGCTTTTGGAAAGCCTTTAGGACCTCCTCATTCCAATGTGGATCCGTTGTGAGTTTGTAGATTGGTCTGGCTAACTCCGCAAAATCAAGAATGAAGATCCTATAATAAGTTAGCATGACCCATAAAAATGTAGACCTCGCGGATCGTCCCCGGGTGGTGGTAGATCAATAATGATCATGATCTTTGATAGATCTATGGCGATCCCGTGTCTTGACAACTATATGGCCGAGAATCAAGCCATGTGTCACCCAAAAGTTGACATTTTTCTGGATTCAGGGAAATCTGGTATTCGCGGAATTTTTGTTACAACCTTCTCCAAATTGGATAAGCGTTATGAATCTAGTCCATGCACACACAGATCGTCCAAGAAAATTTTCAGAAATTTTTGCAAATAATTTTTGAATCTTGCTGCATGACTCACTGGAAAGTGTTTAGGGCATTGCAAAGTCCGAATGGCATCAACTTTATAGGCATAGGTTCGCCATTCCGTGGCAAATGTTGTCTTGTGCTGGTCATGGGGGCCTATATTTCACTTGTTGTAACCGTTGAAGCCATCCAGAAAAGCTATAGGCTTCGCGCCAGCTACTCTATCGAGGACACTTTCATAAGTAGTAAAAGAAAATGGTCCTTTTTGGTGACTGCATTTTAGCGCATACAGATCACACAGATCTGCATTTTGCCATTCTTCTTGGGTACTATAACTATTGCGATACCCATTCTGTGTGCTCTCGATCTCGTAAATGAATTCTGCGTCCATTAGCTTTTGCAACTCTTGCTTGATCAGTTTTGTATAATTCGGGTTGCCAGCGGTAAGTAATGGCTCACCTTGGGGACTTGCTCCGTCGATCAAGGGTATGGTATGTGGACTACTATTTGGCAGAATGCCCTTTAGATCACATAGCTCCATGAAAAATAGTCTTTATATTTCCACCAACAAGGATTGTAGGTCCTCTTGAACTGGTGGTGGTGTTAACTGCTCCCACATGCACTATCTTTTCTTCCTTCTCCTAGATCGCAAGATTCATTGGCTGGTTTCACCTAGGTCCTTCAAAGACTATTCCGCTGGTGCCTGACTTTGATCAGGTTCTCGTTGGGCTTGAGACATCATGATTTACCATATCGTCAAAGTATAATTCTTAAAAGTATCAAACATCTTGTGAACATGAGGCTCATCGAGATTTTCTCTTTCAGCATATTGATCTTGGCCCGACTGGTCATTTTTGACTTTTTTGTCACCTGTGTGAAGGTGATGTTGTATCTGAGTCAACTAGATTGACTGAAGGAATCCAACACCTTCCTTTGTCCTTTTTTGTCATTTTGTGGGTTAATCCTTGTTGGCTTTCTTCGGGATTGCTGTGACATTCGTCTCATGGTTTGTGAAAAATACAGATCCTAAGTGGATCTAAATCCAAGATCATTGGCTTGAATGCTTGCACTCCAAA
>MU832690.1:0-68508 GCA_029204225.1 Diphasiastrum complanatum
GAACTTATATGTACTATAGTAAATATGTACATAGTATTGAATTTGGAACTTTCAATAGAACTCATTGTCAAGTATGTTTATTGTAAAGATGTAGATATTCGAGTACAAACGTGCTAATGCAACTAATTGAAAGCAATAAGTTTATTTTGTTTTAAAGATGTTGCCTATAATGAGAAGTTCCCATGATTTCCATTGCTGTTTCTATATTTTGGCAATACTTACCTTTCTTCACACAAAAGCCCTCTCACTCGTGAACCCAATGACACTATACCAATGTGCAGAGTTTCTCATTGTGGGCAGTGAAACCCTCAACGAACTGGGGTTAAGTTTGACAAGTTTCTGGAGTGGTAAAGTACTTGCAATATCAGGTAGGATTAGTGGGCATACAATTGTCGTCTTGTAATTTTTTACCATGTGGTACTCCAAGAATATTGAATTTTTGAATGATGATTTGATCAATTATTGTGCTTATTTCTTTTTCAATTGGGTGATGAAAGAACTAAAAACAAACTCCAAAGCTTCATTTAGCACTTGCATTCTATGGGAATAGGAAAAAAGCATAGCTGCTAGTTTTATGAACGTTATTCATGTACGCTTGTTCCATTTTTTTTCAAGGCCTTTTCCACAAGTGTGGAACAGTCTTTGAAGTTTGTTGTATTACTTCTTGCACAGCAGAAACACTCATGTCAATTGTGATAAAAAATCGATTCGCACAGTCTACACTACGATATGAACCAACTATCAACCATAGGATATTGAGACTAGAAAGAAACTAGGCCCACACCATAGAACTCCAAAAACTATATATTAACCACCTGTAAGAGGAAAATAGTACATTACTAGTTAAGCACTAATTTTTTAGGGGTACCGCTGCATGGCTAGCTAGCCATGTTTGCTTTTCATGTGAAAAATTGCCTATGTTGGCAAATCTAGCATGTAGAATATTATACATTTTGTCTATATTTCATGTTTTGACACTTGTATGGCCAAGAGTGCCATATGGCAATCTACACCTAATTTGGTTAGCTCGAGTCAAGAGGAGTGGTGTGTCCATTTGGTAGTGATTCCTATTTTGTAGGATCTAGACCTTGATTTGTGATGAGATTTCTACCAACCATGCACCTACTAAGCATGACTATAGGATCTAGGCTAGGGTTTTCATTTTAGAGCAAGAAAGTTGAGTCTACTTCCTTATTTACATGCTAGAGTTTCACCTAACTTAGCAAAGGAAGTGAGTTTTACTATGTATTCCCTCTCTCCATAGTGAGGAGTTAGATTATTTTTGGGAGACATTGGCAATCTTGAGTTTGAGCTCTACATGTACATTGATATTGTGAACCAAATGAAACCATTACTTTAAGCACTTCAATCTCTGTTGTAAATCCGTACTGGAGCCTGCTCTTTGCACGTGTGGACTCGGATTTGGGTCTTTGATCTTGTTTATTGATTATCAATACTTGTTATGTGTCAAATTGCCAATCTAGATTAAGATTTGTTGTCTAGTTTTTTGATGCATTGTTAAGCAAGCACATAATCTCTCTTGTGGATCTTCTAAGATCCATTTTTGGTCCCCAAAGTACTGTGCTTTCACATGGTATCAGAGCCAAGTACAAGAGCTTTGATCATAGATTCATTCAAATCCATTTTTAACAGTTTTTGGTGCAAAAAAACTAGTCTTGAGAGGGCAAGCTAGGAGCTAAGTTTTGGTGGTAGAAATTGATCTCAAACTTGGTAGGGATCAAATTCTGTACTGTTTCCACGTGTGGGCAATTCTGAACCACATTAAATGCACTACATTCATTTGGTCACTGTAAATTCAATTTGTGAGCTATTGGTGTAATTTTTGGTGGAGATCCTAGCATAATCTACCAAGATCATATGCCATTGATTAGATTTGAATTTGTTTCATGGAATCTAATTAATCTAGGCTGAGTTCAAGTCCTATTAAGGTTAAAAACAGGTCTTGAAAGTACACCAAGAAGGTAGAAAGAAATTAAGTCATTTTTTGTCCAAAAATAGAAAAGACTGTCAAGATATTTGTTTGAAAGTAGATTTCACTTCATCTTATCTTCATTCCAACTTTGTGAGGGAGTGATAGAACTGTGATCATTAATCCATTTGTTGGATTAGAAATCAAAAGTGTGAAACCTTTGTGAGTTTCAAGTCAAACCAATCTATTTCTTGTGTGTGGAATTCACTAGTAAGATGGGATCTATTGGAGCATACCTTCTAGAAGCTAGTGAGGGATTAAATTCTACTAATTATGAAATTTGGAAGGTTAGGATGGAGTCACTCATGGTGCTCCAAGACTTTATGAGTTTCTGATTGATGATGAAGATGAACCTCTAGGTGCACAGGAGTTAGCTAAATACAAGAGGAAATCTAGGCTTGCACTTCACTGTGTGAAGATGAATGTAAGCAATGATTTGTTGAGAGAAGTATCAGCATGTACTAGTGCTAAAGAGGCTTGGGAGTCTTTAAAGTCAATTCATGAATCTAGTAACACTTCAGGAATTCAGAAATCAGATTTTGCAAAGCATGAGAAGAAGTGAGGAGAGTGCACAGGATTATGTGCTAAGAATCAAATCTCTAAATAGGGAGTTGGCTTCCATTGGAGAGAAGATCAGGATGGAGAGCTTGTACAAATTGTCCTCAATGGTCTAGGAAGTAGCTTTACAAATTTGGTCCAAAGCTTTGCAATCCAAGACACTTTGCCCACTATAGAAAAGCTTCATCGTGTATTAGTGGCTGAAGAGTGTAGGATGATGCACACCAATGCAAGAATGAACTCAATGTCTTTGCAGGATGGTGATGAGAAAGCCAATTTCTTGTTCAAAGGCAAGAAGAAGACCAATGGCAAGAAGAAGCACTTCAAGGAGACCAAGGAAGAGGATGATGCTTCAAGCTCAAAGGGAAAGATCAAGGACAAGTCAAATGTTTTTTCTGTGGAAAGAAAGGACATTTTGCATCAAAATGTCTTAAGAAGAAGAAGGCACAAGAGAGCAAACAAAGCAACATTGCACATCAGGAGGAGGAGGAGGAGGAGGAGGATGAAGAAGAATCATCCTTGATGGTTTCCAACAAACCTCCATCATCCAAGAGCAACACCAACGATTCTTGGTGGATTGATAGTGGGGCTAGCTCCCACATGACATATCAAAAGTACATTATCTCCACTTTACTTTGTTACAATGATGTACGTACATCTATCTATACTGCAAGTAGTCAAGAATGTCAGAACATGTTTCTAAGTCAACCAAGAATATGCTTAGTGTTGGCCAATTAATGGATAATGGCCTTGATGTACAATTTAAGCATGGAGTTTGTTCCATCCTTAGAAATGATGAATGTATAGCTAAAGGCTTTAAGCAAGGTAGATTGTGTAAGCTTGATGCTAATATTGCAGTGGAGAGTGTTAATTTGGCAAAAGTAGAGATATCAAAGGTGGAACTATGGCACAAAAGGTTGGGCCACCCCAACTTCAAAGCCATGGAAACTATGTATGCAAAGGAGCTTGCACTCGACCTCCCCAAGCATTTGTCAAAGTGTGGGAAGATATGTGAAGCATGTAGCCTCTCAAAGGCTCACAAACTACCCTTCTCAAGATCTACATCTAGATCAAGCACTCCTCTTGAACTCATCCATTCGAATGTGCATCTCAGTCATGTACTTAGTTTGAGTGAGTGCAATACCTTTTCTCTTTTGCCAAATCTCTACTCCAAGGCAATAGTGCACAAGTCCTAAATTTGTCATATCAAAGCTAGTTGACAATCTTCTTTGATTGCTTTTTTTGAGCTCTTCATCATTGCCTGTGATTACGAGATTGTCCACATACAATACTACTAGAGTGATGCCATAGTCACGAAAAAAGTAGTAAAGATTAGAATAAGAGGAAGTGCATACCAAAACCCTAGACAAGAGGTTCTTATCAAAGTGGCTATACCAAGCATGTGGTGCTTGTTTCAACCTATATAGTGCTTTCTTCAATCTACATACTTTGTCCTCTTTGCCTTGTACAACGAACCCAAGTTGTTGTTGCATATAGACTTCCTCCTCAAATACCCCATTAAGGAATGCTAATTTCACATCCATTTGGTGTAGATTCCATCCAAACATAGCTTCTAATGTGATGATCATGCTAAGCGTATTCCACCTAGCTATGAGAGCAAAGGTCTCCTCATAGTCTATGCCCTTGCTTTGCGCACACCCCTTCATAGCAAGTCTTGGCTTCTATTTTATTAGCATTCCATCTGCATAATACTTGGTTTTGAACACCCATTTATTGCCAATGGGATCTTTTCCTTTAGGAAGATCAACTATCGCCCATGTATCATGTCACTTTGGAATCTGTCTCTTCCTGCATTGCCTTTTTCCATATCTCATCATCTTTGGCTTCCTCCTTGCAGGAGGGTCCCTTGGATTGAATGATATTGCTCATAAGTGCAATATCAACTTGAAATCTATCAATTTCCATCTTCTCCCTCTCCCTCATGGAATGTCCTAGCTCTCCCTCTTTGCTAGACTCGGTAACCTTGCCTTGTCATCCATGAGCTTTTTGTACCATTTAGGTAACTTATGTTGAGGCGATCCACTTTGAGGTGAATACGTGTCCGAAGGCGAATCCTTTTCCTTCCTCTTATCACCTGCAACCTATGTCTTACCTTATCCATAGGCTTGTTGTTGACTCTTCATCGTTTCTCCACTATTGGAGGAGTACCACAACCTTCATCTTCGGCTTGATGATCGACCTGTGGTGGTGGCATTGCTTTGTTCTCAATGAGAAGCTTGAATAGTTCATCACTGGGTTTTCGTCATCGCCAAACCTATGAATTTCATCAAATATGACAACACGGCTTATGTGCATGCGTTGTCCGAGTGGATCATAGCATCTATACCCCTTGGTTTTCTCATCATACCTTGTAAAGATGCACTTCAAAGTTTTCACCTACATTTTGCTTCTTTCACTCTTAGGTATATGAACATAAACTCAACATCCAAATATATGCAAACCATCCATCTTAGGCTTCTTACCACTGAATGCCTCATCTAGTGTGCGATTAGGTATAGCAACCGTTGGGCTTCTATTTTGCAAGAATACGATAGTTCTCACGACTTTCGCCCAGAAAGAATCCGAAATTTCCATATGTGCCATCATTGCCCTAGCAGCTTCAACTAATGTGCGGTTCTTCCTTTCAGCTACCCCATTCTATTGAGGAGAATCAACTTGTGCAAGTTGTTGCTTGATTCCATGCTTCATGCAAAAATCAATAAAGGCTGTGGATCGATATTGACCACCATGATCAGATATGAGCACCTTAATCTTGGCACCTGATTGATTCTCCACCAATGCTTTGAAATTTTTGAAACACTCAAATGCATCAGATTTTTCTCTAATCATGTAGACCCAAGCCTTTCTAGGGTAATCATCAATGAAAGTCAAGAAATAAAAGGCTCCATCAATGGACATTACCTTCATTGGCCCGCATAAATCCAAATGCACCGTGTACGACATATGCACATATACCAAAGGACTTGCGGAAGAAACTTGATGCAAAATCCGTAAAGCGTATCTTCCTTGGGTATAGTGAAGGCGAGAAAGCCTATGAGCTATATGATCTTGAAAACAGGAAGAAGATCCTAAGTCAAGACGTCATCTTTGACGAAGAGCATTCACCCAAGATATAGGAGCAGGAGAAAGTTGGAACTTCTGAGTTCCTACCATTGATTGATTCCATGGATGAGGATCCTAGTCTAGAGCCCTGTGAGCCTCAAGAGCAAGTGCAACAACAGGTGCCTGAACATGCTAGTTCAAGATCTCAATTTGGCCAAGTGGCAGAAGCTGAAATTGGGGACAAACGAAAGACTAAGACTATACCATGGGAGACGTGGTCAGCATCCACACCGCCTACCATTAGGAAGAAGCTACCTAGGTGGTATTGGGAAACAATCAAAGAGGGTCAAATGATGGAAGAAGGAGAGAGCAATGAATAGGGTTCCAGAAGATCTCTTAGGTCTCATGAGAGACAAGAGGCTAACTTTGCTCTTATGTCCACTATTTTAGATGCAAATGAGCCATAGTTCTTTCACAAAACCGTGAAGGAAAAGGTATGGCAACATGCCATGCAGGAGGAGTACGACTCCATTGTCGAGAATGACACATGGGAGCTCACTACATTGCCAGAAGGGAAGCAACCAATAGGTTGCAAGTGGGTCTATACGACCAAGTTTCATGCCAATGGAATAGTGGACAAGTACAAGGCAAGGTTGGTGGCGAAAGGCTACGCCCAGCAAGAGGGGCTAGACTATGATGAGACATTCGCACTTGTTGCTAAGATGACATCTATCAGGACCGTTTTGGCCTTAGCCTCATATTTTGATTGGGATGTCCATCAAATGGATGTCAAGAGTGCCTTTCTTAATGGGCACCTACAGGAGGAGGTTTACATGGAACAACCGCAGGGGTTTGAGATAACAGACAAGGAGAATCTAGTTTGCAGGCTTAAAAAAGCCTTGTATGGGCTCAAACGGGCACCAAGGGCTTGGTATAGCCAAATTGACGAGTACTTTGCAAGACAAGGGTTTGAGAAGAGTAAGTCTGATTGCAAGCTTTATGTCTTCAAGTAAGGAGAAGAATTTGCTGTTGTTGTGCTCTTTGTGGATGATCTACTCATCACAAGAAGCAATAAGTAGCTTATTGCTTGTGTTAAGAAAAATCTTTCTAGTGAGTTTGAGATGAAAAATTTGGGTCTGCTACACTATTGCCTAGGAATTGAGGTTTGGAAAGGGAAGCGTTGTCTTTGTATTTCTCAGGCAAAGTATGCACAAAAATTATTGAAGAGGTTTAACATGCAAGGGCTGGACAGCCTCCACCAAAACTGCAAAAAATGATGAAGAAATCGTCGAAAGTGATGGGCAGTAGGGCGCTGGACAGCCACCACCAATCTGCAAAAATGACGGAGAAAAATCGATGAAAGTGATGGGTGATAGGGCGCTGGACAGCCTCCACCAATCTGCAGGAAGGTTGACGGAGAAAAATCGATGAAAGTGACGGGTGGTAGGGCGCTGGACAGCCTCCGCCAATCTGCAGGAAAGTGCTCTAATACCAAGTTACAAGCTAAGATTCACTAGCTATGCTAGAAAGCAGGACTTTAGCTAGAAAGCGGGAAGAGAATGCTTAAGGAGGCTAAAAGAGGAGCAATCATCATAAACTGAATAAAGGAATACAATGATGCCCTACTTATACCCTCTCCCTGAATCAAATGGAGGATTCAAAAAAGGGAGGGAAAAGGATTTGGAGGGAAAATAGTGCGCCCTCTCAATAGGAGGACCCCCACTTCAAATCAATGTGACCAAGTCCTAGAAATATAACCAAATAGGGCCCAAGGCCAGTATATGAATAAAAAGGGCCCTTAGGCCTGCTTATGCATAATAACAATAAAAGAATGGACGCGGCGAATGTAATGAGCCAAGTCCATAACTCTTTCCCATCTACTTCAAACAACAATCCAACCAACAATTGATTAATCTTTAACCAAAACCATTAAGGCATCAAAAATTGACTTCGTCTTTTTGCTCAAGTCTTGAGCAAAATTGTCTTTGTTTGATGCAATAGAAACTTTCTTTTGCTTTAGAGCACTCTTTTGAATCCTCCCTTGTTCACCTTTACAATTCACAGCTTCCGAATGATTCAAAAAATCAAAAAATTGATAGCTTTTCTGTTAACCTTTCCGGTTCTTCTAATTCTCTTAGAATTCAGAAAAAGTAGCTTGTAACTTGTATTGCACCCAAGGCTCTCATACCATGATAAAGATCGATTTGCACAGTTTACGCTATGATTCCAACTAGCTATCAACCACAAAATATGGAGAACTAGAAAGAAACTAAGCCCACACCATAGAACTCCAAAGAGAAAATAGTACATATAGTTAAGCACTAATTTTTTAAGGGGTACCGCTGCATGGCAAGCCGGTCCCATACAAGACAATTGTCCTATCTCACTTACTCGAGTGTCGTCAATGTGGCCCTCATCACTATAGCATGTACTAAAAGTTAAAAAGTTGCTATTTGCAATAGAACAGTGTAATGACTAGAAATAACTGGAATTACACTGGGCTTATTGCAAGCGAGTTTGAACATCTTAACATTTTAATTCATGTTTTCATGTATGTATTAAACCTATTTCACCTACATTTCTTGTATTTCAACTTGATCTGCTTGACTTTCCTATATAGATGTATGGCAGATTAAGTTCTGATAGCTCATTATTTTCTATTGTAAGGTGTCTGTGTACTCTTTTTTCAAATGGTGCTATTCCCTCCTGTGTCCAACTTTCTAGGTCCAATTGGTGTTGCTCGTGGTGCCTCGGTGAGTTTTCTTTTATTAATTCTCGTTCATTTGTCTGTTGTACAGAATGCTAGCTTATATCTTAAACTCTCCAAAATCAAGAGTACTAACTGGTTTTGAAGAACCTGATATGAACTTTATGATCAATTGCAGATGTTATCTATCCCTTTGTTAGCAGCATACCCTTACATATCAACATTAAATGTGTCTTGGTCATGGGCTGCTATCATCATTGCATCAATTCTTAAAAGTGCACTCTCGGTAAGCATCTTCTTTTTTCTTGTCTTTAAGTGTCTCTAAACTAATTGAGTTTTAAGTGGCCGGCCAAGATAATGCACTCAATTAAATGGCTTTTGTCTTTGTTATTGTTCTAGCGTTTGGAAAAAAACTTATTGGGCACATTTCTTGTCATTATGAAAACCCATCAGTTTTCCAAGACTAGTCCCTCCTCAATACCCTTTTGAATCTTCATTGGTTTCTTGAAAATATGTTTAGTATTACGAGTATGTGTATCAGTGGACCCATTTTGTTTGCAATTTGCAATGTTTAAGCCTTTACTTGCATAAGAGGAAGACCATGTGCTCAACGAACATTTGTGAAGCTGGTCAAAGAAGCTACATTGTTGATCTTTTGACCTAATTGGATACATTAACTCTTTTCACACTTTAAAAGCCCAAGAGGCCTAGATCATGCCCACATTCTACTATAAAGTATTTCTAACCTTGTCTCTCAAAGCTAAATGATTTTGAGTATTGGAAAGGCCATTGCAAGGTTAATCTAGAAATATCGTTGTTTTATTTTATCCAAAAATTTGCAAATAGAAGTTGTGGATGTGCAAGTACGTCTTATAAGGATGCTCTGTACGTAAAAAGTTATTGATCAATTTTGACCTCAAAATTACTACTCAATTACCTTAGTTCCATAGTTAGGATAGATGCCTGTGTTTCATCATTTGGCAAAAGCCTAACATATTACCAAGGTCTCGGCTTTTTGGTAGGGTGTAGAGAGGAACCCTTTGTTTCCTTAACCCTAAGGAAACCACGAAGAATATTATCATTTCATTCTTGTAGTTGATAATTGTAGTTACTGAGAGATTCATGTGATTGCTCAAATAGAAGCATTCCTTGAAGGGTTTGTGAGGAAATAGGTTGTTGACTTTCTTGACATAGGTGCATAATGTATAAAAAGTCGCTCTTTTTATGTAGTCATTTTTTATCATTTTGGTCATGACATGGTTTTGTTTTCCATAAACGAAAAAAGTTTGGCATACTAAAATATTGATGTTGATGCAAAAGATTTACAAAACACTTTATCAATGCATTCATTAGTGCTAGTAAAATAGAACCAACCCATGGATAGTTTTTATGAGTGAACATTGCAAGCACTAGCTTTTTGGGACAAGAAACAATCCTTGACCTAGTTGCTACACAATGTTGAATGTAGTGACACACATGCTGTTATGTAACAAAACATAAGTTGTAAGAAGTCTACAATCTAACGTTTTCATGGAAATACAATGTGTTGGAGTATGTTATGAAAGGGTGTGCTATTTTTGTGCCCTAAGTTGGTTACCTTAGTTGGTGCCCTAACCTGCTTAAAAAGCTATTCAAGAGTATAAATAGCAGCCACTCTTTCTCATTTGAGACATCATGTTTTAGAGATTTTCCTAGGTTCTTAGTTGGAGAACTTCTTGATCTTCGTGGGGGGACTAGCTTCTGACTACATGTGAAACAATCCTTGACCTATTTGCTACACAATGTTGAATGTAGTGACACACATGCTGTTATGTAACAAAACTTAAGTTGTAAGAAGTCTACAATCTAACATTTTCATGGAAATACAATGTGTTGGCTATGCAATTTTGCAAACCAATTTCCTAGCTAATTGAGATTGGTTGAGCTAGAGTATACTCCAAGCTAGAATTTATTCTTGAAACATAGACAATAGTGGTCTAAATTTTTCAAAATGTCAGACAATAGTAATGACGAGACTTTGATGGTGTATTGATTAAGCGAATGGGATCATACCTAGGCAGTGAGGTTAAGGATATCAAAAAGCCTATTGAAAAATTTGTGATACATCCTCATGCTGGTGTTGCATCTACATGGCAAGGTCTCGATGATGCTTGAACTTTTGCTCTAGTAACGACTACATGAAAGACATAGAAGCAAAGTCCCTTGGGATACCACTGGGATAAGGAGCATTCATAGCGGGTCGCAAGTAGAAATTTGCCAAAAAACAAATGTAGATTATGTTAGAAAGTGTATGAATGTATAGCAATTTGTGACTGTGATTCACATCGAACAATTTTAACTAGCTCCATGCTCATGGGACTTGCTACCATCCACCAAGTCCCACAATTCGTTTCTTTTTTGTTTCACGGGAATTATGCTCATGTGATCCCAAAATTTGCACTAGTTTACTTTTGTAATCACATGGTGTTTACCCGTTTCCCAGTTCCCGTTTCTCAATGATATTTCCTGAGAGTTCCACATTTCGTAAATGCGAAACATTTTCCAAAATAACGTTTCATATCTTGTACATACATTCTCAGTCATATTTAAGTATACACTTGATTCGATTGATCCCATTCTCAAGGAACAACAAATTTTTCCAATTTCTATGAAATTATTGACATGTTTGAGTTCAAATTTGCTACAAGATGTCATACACAGAAAGCAACACAGTCATTTCAAAATACTTAAAAGTATTCAAAGTGGATGTATTCTCATCTAATCAAAGCACACTTAGAGTCAAAATTTACATTTGATCCTATCCTAGAAAAGACCTTGGTTCAGATGTCAAACATCAAATTCAAAACTAGTTGCTAACGGTTTCTTGGTATGTTCAAGACAAAACTCATGGGCACTTATTTTGGTTAATGGAACTAAATCCAGTCAAACTGAAAATTGAAAACTTTTATGTTCCAAAAGAAATAGATTAGTATTTGGATAGCTTCCCATATCATTCATAGTTATATGTTTCCTCTTTCTTTAGGCTTAGGCCAACTTGATCTTAAGAGAGAAACTAGAGGGAGCATGTTTCTTCTCTCCACATACATTTATGTTCCTGTTTACTTCATATACTTGTGAACCGAATGCAATTTTCCTCTCCTTATGCTGCTCTACTATCACTATTTGCTAGCCTTGAACTTTTGTTTGCATCTTAAATATTAATTTTCCTTTCTGGTTGAGAAGATATGGATGATTTTAGTCATGTCTATAATTCTCTGTACCTTTTCAGCTACATGAGCATTCATCTCCTTGGATATCAAGAATTCCAACTTTTCATTTTGTGCTATATGTTGCCAAATCTTAATTGTCAGTCAATTCCAGCTGTGTTGCACTTGTTAGTTCTTTTGGCACCCTTAGGGATCAAAATTGATTGAATTTATTGTGGCTCGTGCCCATTAGAGTGAACGAATCATCACCCTTAAGAAAGCATTCTGGAAGTTGAAAGGAGTTCATTCTCTTGTAATTGGAGTTGCTTGTTTGGAGACTCGAGATTTCTTTGTAGGAGATTCATGGCCAGCCATCCTCCTGTGGAAGACATGCAATTGTTATGAAATGATATTTAGAGAAACATGAACTGCGAGTGATGTGTTAAAGCCATGTTGGGTTAAAGACAAATTGCATCATATAGATAATAGGAGGTAGACCAGAAAAGACTTCAATAGCTATCTCCTTTCTTAGAAAGGTCCTAATATCAAGGATTGATCAAATTACAGTAGTTCGAAAGGGAGCAGTTTTAAGTGGGACAGATCCCACAGGGCCGGTTGGCTTTTAGCTTTGCAAGCAGGAAGCTGACAAGCAGCAAATGAGGATCCCTTAAGAATTGAGCAGTGTTTCATGAAAAAGCCATTGGAAAGTTACCAGGAGCTGAATGAGAAAAAGAGTCAATTCTAGAATGGATGGGTCTTGGAACATATATAAAAAGTCTACTTCTCAAATCCATGTATAGAATCCAGACAGCTTTGAAATGGTATTGCAATTTCATAGGTCCTTTAAATATGTTCGTGATTGCTCTTTGTATCTTTTGCTTTTTGTATTCTCATGTGAGATTTAACTTTTTCAGGTAGCTGTGTACACTGCTGCATATCTTTTGATGAATAATTCTGTGGTAAGATACACAAACTTTAAGTTTTTTATGCTTTAATGGACATTATTTTGTGTGCAATATTGAAGTAGTTTTCTGAAGGCTGGATTTTGTACTTAGAAGTATTTGTTCTCGAACTTTACATTTAATTGAAGAATTTTACATGCTGTGGTTTTTTAATGTTGTATTTTTTGAGATTTTATTCTATTTAAGTTCATGACCTTGCATAAAAGTCGGGGAATGTTGCTAAATGCATCATTTAACATTGCGTTTTAGGTGGTCATAGATATTGCAAGTATGGAAGAACATAGTAATTGCAAAAAAATTAAGTCTCATCAATGTAAGAAGTTCCAATTCTCAGCTGGTGCATATTTCTCGATGTTGTAGACACAAGATCAACGAGGAGCTGCAAATGGGCTTTCAATGAGTGCAATGTCCATCTCCGTTGCTGTTGGGCCTGCAGGTGGAGGTGCACTGTAAGCACATCTGTCCGTTTTTAATGAGACTGGCATGTCAGTCAAGCTTTCTTTCATGTCAGATCAATTTGATTGGATAAGCAAAGATTGCTAGTCGCTAAGATATGCTTATTATATCTTGCTTCAGCAGCATGTATTTGTATCAAGTAAGCAGTCCTTTAAAATAGTACCTCCTGTTTAGAGGACTTTTTTGTTTTGCCTGCTTAGAGAACTGTTGACTGTACCCTTCAATCTCGCTACTTGTGTATATGTACTTTACCCAAAACACTAATGAAATCAAGCTTGTGCAGTTTTGCTTGGTCTCAAACACGATTGGATGCTGCTTTTCTTCCCGGTAAAGTTTTTCTTTATTGAGTTTTCATTATACAAAACAAGCGTAGCGGAAAACTAATGCATTTGTATTTCTAGCTGTAGCTCTAAAAGAATTGCTGATTTGAATGCAGGGGAACAGATTGTGTTCTTTTTCGTGGGTATGCTTGCCTTAGTCACATGTATTGCAACATTTGAGCCCTTTCTACCACAGTCGGTGAACAAACAAATTGTGGAACCTCATCAATCTGCACAAGACAGAACGGCGGAGCCTCTTCAATCTACACAAGACAGAACTGCGGAGCCTCTTCTATTATGACAGTCCTCGTTATTTGACAACAAATTTGATTTTCCTGGCAATCCATCGAAGCTTTGTTCTTTCTCATTGAGAGGGTTAAAAAGTAGTTGGTTTTTTTAGCTTGAGAAGTTCTTAAGCAAAGATCTTGTAAATGGAGCTTGTAAAACTGGTCTTCCATCATTCAGTTAGAGATGTTTTTAAGCTTCGACATCACAATTTTGGCATATTTTCTTGTTTCCTATCACCTATCACTAGGCATTCCAATCAATTTGTGAGTGTAAATAATTTGTGGTAGCTCAAAGAACTCAGAGAGTCAATGACAAACAATGTAGTGTAGAGCCCTGTGTGCTCGAAGTTCACTTGAACTATATTAACTTGGCCATTGTAGTTTCGTTCAACCAATTCGTTAACCACACTATCCGTTGGTTGTAGATAGACTGATTTCTACTATTGTCATCTTCTACAAAAGAGCTGAGTGAATCTATTCTAAGAGTAGGGAGTAAGCGAGTATAGTACATATGATAAATCTGCAAAATTGCTAGGCTGCAATACTTAGGGCTCACTTGCAAGAATTTGGAATAGATAATGCTTGTTTAACTCCTATGGTTGAATGCATGTAACCTTGTGAGAGAAAAAGTTTTGCAACCTGTCTCTCCTACGTTTTGGCTGCAGAGACAGTTCAGAAATTCAGAGAGTTGGATCTCTGGTTGCTTGGAGACCTGTCATAGGATCCTCAATGTAGGGTCTACTTGGAACTAACAGCCAGTTTGGAAGCGACTGTGCAAGTGAGTATTGCAGGTCGTTTACATTGCTGATGGGCGTTGTTGGTTGAGCAAGAAGGAGATGTTTCTCCTTGAAACTAAGTCTTTGCATCTCCATAGCTCGTGAGCATTCCCTAAACCCTAAACCAGAATAGGGCTAAGGTCTGTTGATCAGAATGCTATCAACCGTTGGTTGAAGCTTGTTTCTTCCATTCAATGGGAGGGATTTGACTCTTGTGGCTTTGGTCTTTATCTTAGCCTAAATAGGGGTTGCATGGCCTTTACATATTGCAATTACTCTTTTCTCGTTGCATGGTTCTAACTTCTTTTTTTGGAATTTTGGCCTTCATGCAATGAATAAGTTGAAGAATTGAAGGGTTCCTCGCTAACTGCTAGGATTACTTTGAGTAGGCTCAGGGTTTTGAACCTCAGTAAAGTTATATTAGAGAGTAAAGTTGTGGTTGGTTAGATAGAGGTGATTTTGAATCCACCTAGTTGCGAATGGAATTACCTATTTTCCCGACCTTAACTGGGAGAATGTTTGGAGAATAATTTTACTATCCTAACTGCTATGTCTATGTGATTGATCCATGGATTTAGGATCGACAATAAAGTACTGATTCTTCACGGTAATTTTATCCAGGCAAGTGCCCGATAAATGGAAATTTGATTTCATGGTACTATGTTTTTTTTACGGTTGGAGTAAGGTTACTCCCAGTGAATTGAGTTAAATTGTCTTCGGGAGTTTTTCTCCTTTTCAGTCGGTAAAATATCGATGATTTTGTTATCGCATTCTAATTGATTTTGGTCATTAGTAATTGGCAAGCAAAAGCTTATTGCAAAATACTCGTTGAAGGTGAAATTTAGTTGAACTAATGAAGTAAGTCATGATAGTTGAATACAGGTAACTTCTTTATTCAACAAAAGAGAAGTATCAAAATCCAAATTTTGTGGATTTTCTATTCATGTACTTTCATTAGTTGCAATACACCGATAGACCTTAACGGAGTAATGCTAAGCTAGTCAAATGAATAGGATAATCGACTTTCCATTAGAGTTTGCTATATGTCTAAGGAAATTCTCTATACCTTAGTCGATGAATATTTTTGGGGGACCGGAAAACTCTAAGGGGGGGGAGAAATGGACATCGAGGTTAGTAAACGTATTTGTATTATGTAAATTGGATTTTTGGAAATCCACTTGGGGAAATTGCATAATGTCGGTTATTGAATTCGTTAATTGGAATTCATCTTGAATATCTATAGGACCATGAGTATGACCCTAATTTTGAATGGAAATCATGATATGAGAAGTGAATATGGACACATGGATCACATTGGTACCGTTAGTATGTGATAGAACCTTATTCCTAAGAGTGAAACTCTCAAATGGGAGGGATTTGGGAATCTTGGTACTAACCGGAAGGGTTGCATAATGTGTGGTCCTTGTTGAATCAAAATTTCATAAATGGATTATTGTTATCCATCAAGAATAAAATTAATGGGTTTTCCAGTGCTTGGTGGAATAGATATGTGCCTATGCGATATAGGAAATCCAAATTGATTTTTTAAGATCTCTGTAATATCAAATAAGGTGGTTAAGGATCTTCTGGAAGGAATGGAATTCCTCGTGCCGATTCGGACATAGATATTGGATTGTTTTACTTCGAGTATTTTGAATTCAGACTGTTTCCTTCTAGTAATGAGTACACATGGGTTATTTCAACAATGTATGAACGATATTTCTCGTCCATACCTGGGTCAATGCCTAGTGGTATTCTTGATAATATTTTCATCTATAGTGAATTGCTTAAGGAACAAGGAGAATTCAATGGTTTGAAGTATTTGTTTGGAATTGGTTGAAGATTGAATTCTATATTTGGATATAGGATAGTTTGTTAATATCTTTGATTTTCTAATGATCAGATCTAGAAGCAAAGGAATTTTTTGGAGGAAAAGTTGATGGTATGGGACATCAGTAATTCCAAAAGAAATTTCTTGTGCGAGAGTGATCTGTAGACCAGTGGTTAGTATTTATAGTAATAGTAATGCTAACAAATAAATTCGTTGGTTAATTGTTTCCGAGTATTTGGGAAGATTATGAGATATAAATCTGGATCCCAATGAGGGTATCTCATAATTTACAAGTCAAAAAACCCTTAATGCTATTTCTCACCTTATAAAGAATCCTTCTTTTGATTTTTCGAATACCAGACATGAGATTAAATTCATATGATCCTTACAACATAAGAGTTATTTCTCTTTTGAAGGACTGTCATTATCATGTGAATTACTACTTATATGGTTAAGGCTTGGAATTTGAGATGTTTCAAGATAGTTGTATTTCAATTTCTCGAAGCTAGACTTTCTCTTACGCATAGGTAGATCTCAGATGGATGATGGTTTTTGTCACTCGTGTGGAAAATGTTTGGGAAGACACTTATTATTGACTTTTCAAATATTTTCATGTGTCATCTCTCAAGCTAACTTTTGCAAGAAATTAGATAATTTCTTCGAAAGGACGGGTGAAGTGATGGATAAGATTCTATTAGAGGACCTATCAATTGTACAGTTTTTGAATAAGAGAAATTCTCTAGGGGTTGTGTGGAACAATCTGGAATTAGAGGTTGTTTGAGATTTGAATTCATTATAAGTAGTATTGAGTAAAATCAGAAGTTACTAATCCCAATTGATAGGGATAGAAGTAAGTTTGATTATTAAATGTCTATATTGGGTCAACCTAATCTTAGTGGATGCTAAGAAGTTGATTAAGTGGGAGAAATCTGGTGACAAGAGGTAAGGGTTGGAAAACTCGTGAGAGAGAATGTGTTCTCAGTCTCGGAGATTTCCCAGATTTGATATTTACTCATGAGCAATAGAATTCCTTGGTAGTTGAGTTTCAAGATTCTCAGTGAAATATGGGAGTAACATATGTGGATTTTGGAGGAATCTGCCAGATAAGGACGTATTGTTGGAATTTAATGTAACTCCTTTGAACTGATTGTTGCTACAGTCTGCAATTTTACTCAGATTTTTCCACAAGCGAAAAATCCGACACCCGATACTGTCGCTTCTTTTTACCTTCCTGAGCAACTAAATGTTTAGCGACACTTGTGTAAGTTGTTTTTGGGCCATTTAGGCACTTCCAAAAAAGCGATACTTTTTTGTGAAAAATGTGACACTGCATTTTTACATGCAGTTTCTGGCAAGCGACAATTAGGGCAAAATGCGACACTGCATTTTTACATGTAGTTTCTGACAGGTGACAAAAAGACGAAAAACTCGACATTGCAGATTTACACGGGATACTACACAGGCGACACTCTGCAGAAATACATAGTATTCCAAGTATAAACTGTCTACGTCTTCACGCTCCAATAACAACTGTTCTAATTAGGCAGTTAATCAGCTGTCAAACAATTATGTAAATGTAAAGCTAGAATAATACAAGATCTTCTTGTTGCTATAAATGTACATGAGCAATTGAAGATATCACAAGTCATCAGACAGAGATACAATTACCAGAATGGGTCTTTTAGTAGCTGACTCCTTAGAGTTAGTGATTATAGAGAGAGATAGAGATATTCAGAATGTTAGCAATTGTTTTGAATCTATAAGTAGGATCACGTGCTTATCAGCGCAATTGTATTGTGATCTATTCGTTGTGTTTACAACATTATTATAAAGATTCGTTATTGTTCTACAATATCGCATTCTTGTTGAATGATAATAACTCTCACTCCTCTTACACAAACATTATTATAAGAGAAATGTATGGCTGTCTCTGACGCCTAATTTAATTTTACATTCTCTTCATATCAGATTATTAGTATTAGGGAGATTGCATGGCTGTCTCAGACGCCTAATCGTTTCTTGCAATCTCTTTTTCGCGGCAGTCTAAGACTCCTACACCAATAATTTGATTCAACACAAAAGAACAGCTCGTAAACTCCATTCTCTAAGTAATCCATGATCCTGTTATTAAGAATTTTTGTTTCATCAATTGACATCAATCCAAAATGTCAATAGATGTGGTATCAGAACTAATAATTTCCATTTTATCACATCCCACAAAACTGTTCAAACAACGGAGTTCATCCCAACAACTCCACTCACCATTGATGGGCCTAGACCCACGACTGTTCAACCATTAGAGGAGTTCTAAATCCAAAAAAGACCCTTTGTAACGATTCTTTTTATATTTTTTCTCAATTTTTTCTTACACATGGACCAATCAAAACACTCAAATTTGAAATCTACGTAACGTAACTTTTTGAGTCCACATTTTGATTTCACACTAAAAATGACATAACTTTTTAGTGGTAAGTCCGAATTTAGCGAAGTTTGGTGCATTGGAAAGCGCTCGACAAGGGATTTCCAATGATATGTTAGATGACATACTTTTGAGCTACGATTAAAAAATTATGGCAAGTCAAAAGTTTTAGTGTTATAATATTTTAATAATATAAACTACATCTTGCACGCATTCTTAAAGGGTCTTTTTGGAGTTCAAAACTCCCCTAATGCACAAGCTGAAGCTATCTCAGTCATGTACCCAAGAGAAACATCCACTCAAGCACCTACAGTTCGAAGGTTTGCAAGACAACAACAATAACCTGATCGTTTTGTCCCTCAGGCGTTCATCAGTCATGATGAACCTGCCACTGTTGTAGAAGCCATGTCAATGTCCAATGCAGACAAATGGAAAGTTGTCATGGATGCTGAGTATCAGTCTCTAATGAAGAACAAGACCTGGAATTTTATCAATCCTCCTACAGGTGTAAAACCAATTGACTCCAAGTGGATCTTCAAGCTAAAACTTAAACCAGATGGATCAATATCCAAATGGAAAGCTAGACTGGTGGTTAAAGAATTTGAACAAGTATATGGGATAGACTACACTGAGACCTTTAGTCCAGTGGTAAATCATCTCTCTATTCATACCTTATTGGCCATAGCTGCTATAGAAGATTTGGACATTCACCAGATGGACGTCCAGACGACATTCCTACACGGATATATACAAGAAGACATATTCATTTATCAACTAGAAGGTTACATCCTTCAAGGCAAGGAGCATTTGGTATGCAAATTGCATAAGGCATTATATGGTCTTAAGCAAGCTCCCAGGGCCTTGTATGAAAGAATCAATCACTTCTTGTTGCAGTACAATTTCACTTCTTGCTCCGCAGACTCTAATGTATATCTCAAGTGTAAAGGGTCAAGCTATGTTATAATAGCATTATATGTTGATGATTCCTTGATTATCAACAATTCAAATCAGTTATTATAGGAAACCAAATCTCTACTTTCATCAGATTTTGAGATGACTAATTTAGGCCCATAGATCGCATGAGTAGAAGGATCACCATAAGCCAACAATCTTACCTAATCAATGTACTTCGCAGATACGGCATGGAGGATTGCAAACCCATAGATACTCCTATGGATCCAAGATGCAAGCTATCCAAAGACGTGTGCCCCAGAACAAAGGCAGATCAGCAAGAAATGTGCAAGTACCCCTATCAGTTAGTCATAGGTTCTATCATGTACTCTATGATCTGCACACGACCTGATCTTGCATATGCTTAGCACATTGTCATAATTCATGTCCAATCAAGACCTACAACATTGAAAAGCCCTTCAAAGAGTTCTGAAGTACATTCAAGCCTCAAAGCACTATGCCTTGAGGTACAACAAACATACAAAAGTTGAACTCTCATTGATTACCTATTCTGATTTAGACTGGGCAGGAGATGTAGATACCAGGAAATTCACCTCTGGCTGCATTTGTTTTCTTGCAGGAGGACCCATTTCATGGAATAGCAGAAAGCAGAAATGCATTTCATTGTCCTCTACGGAATCAAAATATGTTGCAGCTACATCAGTTGTGAAGGAGATAATTTGGCTAAGGAGGCTACTGCAGGATCTACAATTCCCACATATCGGTCCAATTATACTCCAATGCGACAACCAGAGTTGTATAGCTCTATCATTGAACTGACGAACTCACATAAGGACCAACCACATAGAGGTTCTCATTTTCTCAGAGAGAAGGTTCAGAATGAAGACGTTCCACTAAGTTACTGTCATACAAACAATATGTTGGCTTATATTTTGACAAAGCCATTGTCTAGAGATAAAGATTCTACTTAGTAGATATGATAAATCTCAATTGCAGTTCAGATTCATAGCAGTTAGCTTAAGAGGGAGTGTTAATATTTAATCTAACTCCTACTCATCCCAACAACCCTTCATCCTTCTCTGATTTTTACTCTCTCAAATAAAACCTGCAGAAAATGAACTATTTTTTAACAGTCTGCATATTTGAACTGATTGTCGCTACAGTCTGCATTTTTACTCAGGTTTTTCCACAGGCGAAAAACCTGACACTCGACACTATCGCTTCTTTTTACCTTCCTGAGCAATAAGTGTTTAGCGACAGTTATGTAAGTTGTTTTTGGGCCATTTAGGCACTTCTAGAAAAGCGACACTTTTTGCAAAAAATGCGACACTGCATTTTTACATGCAGTTTCTGACAGACGACAATTAGGGCAAAATGCGACACTGCATTTTTACATGCAGTTTCTGACAGGTGACAAAAAGACGAAAAACTCGACATTGCAGATTTACACGGGATACTACACAGGCGACACTCTGCAGAAATACATAGTATTCCAAGTATAAACTGTCTACGTCTTCACGCTCCAATAACAACTGTTCTAATTAGGCAGTTAATCAGTTGTCAAGCAATCTTGTAAATGTAAAGCTAGAATAATACAAGATCTTCCAGTTGCTATAAATGTACATGAGCAATTGAAGATATCACAAGTCATCAGACAGAGATACAACGACCAGAACGGGTCTTTCAGTAGCTGACTCCTTAGAGTTAGTGATTATAGAGAGAGATAGAGATATTCAAAACATTAGCAATTGTTTTGAATCTATAATAGGATCACGCGCTTATCAGCACAATGGTACTATGATTTGATCGTTGTGTTTACAACTTTATTATATAGATTCGGTATTGTTCTACACTATCGCATTCTTGTTGAATGACAATAACTCTCACTCCTCTTACACAAACATTATTATAAGAGAAATGTATGGTTGTCTCTGATGCCTAAATTAATTTTACATTATCTTCATATCAAGTTATCAGTATTAGAAAGATTGCATGGATGTCTCAGCTGCCTAATCATTTCTTGAAATCTCTCCTACATGTCAGTCTAAGACTCCTACACTGATAATTTGATTCAATTGGTTACTAGGGTTATTTGGTGCACTTAACCTAGTTGGTAAACATGGACATATGATCATGTATCGTAATGGACAATTACTTGTAGAGTTACTAGATCTTATTATGAAAGATTTACTTGTTAACTTAAAAATGATTTGATCTAAATGATTTGGATTAGGATCTAAATGTGGGGTTGTACTAGTACAATTAAGATCTGCACATGGACATTTGAGATTTCTGAATCATTGGCAATTAACTTGAGTAGTTGTGTTACTCTTGTGGAAATTAATTGGTAAAATGGGTAGTGTGAAGAGAATTCAGCAAAAACTATTTTTTTTTGTGTTGTATTGCTTATAAGACACATGATTTATGAGTCATATGGATTCATGTAAAAAATTGTGTGCATAAGATATACAGAATTCTTGGGAGAATATTTTTCAATTGAGAAATAGTCTCAATTCATTAGTGATTATATCCCAGAGAGCTCAATTGGATACCAAATTATAATAGTTCCGAATGTGTTGCTCAAGTTTCTAGATCAATTTGATTTGTTTTTAGAAGAGTTTTGGCAATCAGAGATTTTGAGAGAGTACTCATCTCGTGGGATATGCCAAAGTGAGCACACAAGAAATCATTGACAAATTATTGAAAATTGTGTTTGTAATGTTGTTGTTGTGACACATTGTGTGTAATAAGGGTGTTTGAGATGTTGTGAGAGACTCGGCACAGAGACCCAAAGTTGCAGATCCCCGCCCCCGCTGTCGAGCTGGATTTGGATGAGCAAATCAGAATGAACTTCACACGACGGCATCTCATGAATGTGCCCATGCCGAAACGAAATGCAACGGGCTCCTCCATGAGCTTGATAGGATCCAAACCTATGTGTGGACCCACCCTGTGAATGTATTGAAGCCAATCGGCCTCGAGCTCCATGTCTGCGATCTGTGTCATAGAGAGGAAGAGGGGATGCAGTATGTGTGCAACGCCATGGATACTCCTGTGGAAGTAGTTCCACCACGTCTCCCAGATGAACTTCAGCTTGGTCATCCTGCAGGTGAGAGACATGTTAAAACCTGGGCATTACGAAAAAATGTAACATTGACAGAAAAACAAGCTAGCAACCACTGAAAAGATAAAGACCAATTACAACACTATACCGCTTACCTCTCTGGCTGCAGGATGGGCAGCTGCAGGAACTGTCCGATCTGGTCCATAAGCTCATACACCAGTCCAAGTTTCGACCCCTCGCTGTTAGCCATGCGAAGCACAATGTAGAGTGGTCAAAGCATTCCTGACAATGTTTGTGCATCCCTCCAGAACTGGTCTCCCCTCACCGTGGAAGAAAAGTGCTTCGCATTCTCAGGGTGCTGAAACGTACTGGCACACCAAAGATGAATGGCAACCATCTGTAGAAGTTGTGCCTTGCACATGATCAAATGGTCGATGACCACCAAGTCGAATGCAAAGTGTGTGGGGGCTAGCTTCTTGAGGTCCAACTGGCTGAACACCCGGAACACGCCTCTTCCTGGTGACAAAACTCACTAGGAAGAGGGCCTCACGGATGATGCATGCAGCTGGAGACCAATATGTTGAGGATCGGCCTCCTCCTGACATCAGTCCAGCCATCGGACATGATGCTGCAACTGTAAGTGGCCCAGTGGCGACGTAGAGGCTCCATCTCTCTAGACAATGACTCGACCTATCCCTCAGCATGCGTGTACGGAAAACCTCTGAACTAGGGACTCTCCAACTAGGGCTGACAGACTGTGCAAGGCGGAAGGCCCTTCTAAAGGGCTCAGAGTCGGTGATGGCAAATGGAAGGTTCAGCTCATAAATCAGACTGGCCAAGGCCTGTGTGGCCTCTCTATCCATGTGCGGCTGATGCGCACCGCAAATGCTCTGCTGCATAAGAACTCTCCCAGTTGGGAGACGGGTAGCGGACCTCCAACACGGTGCACCAAACGTGACGGGAATGGATGATGACGTGGCAGGCTAGGCACTAGTGGATGCATTAGTTGTAGACGTGGTTTAACCTAATTATAACCACTAAATCCATCTAAAAAACTATATGCTTCTACTCCAGCAAGGCGATCCAATATGCTTTCCATAAAAGACAATGAAAAGTGATCTTTGCGTACTATATTCAATGCCTTTAGGTTCACACAAATTCTCATCTTGCCATTCTCCTTAGAAACGACGACAATTAGTGAAACTCACTTGGTATGTCGATCTCATAAATGAAATCTGCTTCCAATAATTTCTACAACTCCTTCTTTATAAAAATCTGTGACATTTGGATTACAACAATAAAATCTTGTCAGTGTTTGAGACATTTTATGAAACTGGAGAAATTGAATGTGATACAACAGTTTGCGGTCTACTAATTGTGAAAAGTGTTTACACTTGGTGTGTGTGGTCGGGCTAGGGATTGAACCTAGGAACTCCCCCATTCCGGTGGGGTGCTGTACCACTGAGCTACTCGTCCATTTGTGTTCCAAGAGTATTGTGCAAGGGCTATAACCTTGACACTTTCTAACACTCTCCCTCAAGACATAGCCATTTTTAGCTACCGCCCGCCTAGACCACACCCACAACCATGGCTCTGATACCATGTGAAAAGTTTTTACACTTGGTGTGTGTGGTCGGGCTAGGGATTGAACCTAGGACCTCCCCCATTCCGTGCTCTACCACTGAGCTACCCATCCATTTGTGTTCCAAGAGTGTTGTGCAAGGGCTATAGCCTTGACACTTTCTAACACTAATACCATATTATCACTCATTATAATCAACAAAACTAACAATGTTGTCACATTAAAAATAAAGAATGATAGTGGCTTGCAAGGAGTTGAACGTTTGGTTGGTGATTTATTGAGAGGTTGATTGTTTGATGGTTCGGTTGTGGATGTTAGGGTTTTGCAAATTACTTGCTTGTGTAATGTGGGTTCTTGTTTTTTGTGGTTAATACTTCTTGGTTGAGGGTTGACTTTTTAGTAGGCTTATATCTTGAATGAGTGGGATTGATTGCTTGATGGCTTGGTGTGAGTGATGGGTTGCTGATTTTTTAGCCATTATATCTTTTTGGCCTGTTATTTTTATAGACTTGCAGTTCAGTTTTCTCTCAATTGAACAATTAACTTTCCAATCGCACCGTTCACATTCTAGAAAGTTTGATTTTCTTAATTTTCTCTCTTTACATCAACGCGCAAAGTGTGGAGAACTACATCAACATGTCTGGCTCTGATTTTTTGTGACAAGGTTCATGACTAGAGTTTCCACACATTCTGGCTACCTAATTGCACATTGAGGTGACGGAGAGACTTCAAATCCCCAAAGAGAACATTTAGGAGTCAGGAGAAGCAGTCGTGGGTTCTTTATCCCACTAGTCGTAGATGATGAGTCTCACCAACATGTAGTGGATGATACAGAACCACCGTTAGAGAACGTAACACTTGCCGCTATAGAACCTCTTGCCAACAGAATGGCAAGACGCTTGACTGAACCGATCGTAGTATCTCCGGAGAAAGGGGGACTACCCAAACTTGGTGGATCCACTCCTAAGTTTCATGGTGCACCATACGAAAGTGCTGAAGAGCATATTGATGCTTTTTGGACCACCTGCTTTACTAGTACCAATAAAAGCCCACATCATAAAATAATGTTTTTTGCCACCACTTTGGCTGGAACGGCTAGGCACTTGTATCATAGTCTGTAAAGAGGCTCAATTCACACCATCAAGGAGTTCCATAGACTATTTTTGATTGAGTATGCTCCCCACCGAACGATTGATGGCCTACTGTTCACATTGACTTCCCTACAACAAGGGAATAATGAAACCATTCGACAATATTGGCATCATTTGACAGAGTTGTCATGCCAAGTGGAACCCACTGTGCTACTACCACCCCTTTTACTATTGGCCTTATTCTGCGAGGGCGCAAGAATGACATACAAATGATTGTACGTCGGAGTAACTTCCAAACATTGGTTGAGGTAGTAGAAAAGACAATCATGGTAGAAGATGCACAAATTGCGGTTGCCCATGCATCCCATCTATCACAAGTAGTGAACAACTTGAACCTAAGCCCAGAAACGTGGAGAGGAGGCCCAATCGCAGCTATAGGGGCACACCCCATAGTGGAACCCCACCCCATACAAGCTACTGAACCCTGACAAGGCAGGAACGTGCAAACACAAGATGCATGAAGGCTCCAAGCACAGATGTCTGATAGAGGCTATGAGAGCACAGGCTCCAACGTAGAATTAGGCGATATGCGAGCCATGCTGAAAGGATACATGGATGTGATGAGTGAAAATATGCAAACCTTAGTGGCGGATCTAAACTTTCTCAAACAACACCAAGATTTGTTGGGTCAAAGACACCCCATAGAGGGACCAAAACCCCTAGTATGTCGATACTGTAGAGGGAACCATTTGAACCAAAACTGTCCCAATCAAGTGTGCGGGTACTGCAAGCGGCCTGGACACTTGGAGGATAGATTTTGGGTACGTAGAGACGCACTAAATATTGGGAATAGAATGCATGGGCCAATAAATCATAGGCCCCAGGAGGACAAAATGGTGGGGCCATTCAGGCCACCTCAGTATATACAACGGGGACCCAGGATTAGTCAAGGTGACAAAGGGAAGGCGTGCGTAGAAGATGGCCGGCCATTTGTAAACTTCATTGCCTTAGAGACACTGGAGGAACCCACGAGCAGAAAAGAGGTGTTAGTAGTGACCCGGAGTAACCTCCAAACGGAGCTACCTCCCAGGAAACCCAAGCCTACACCAAAACCGCCACCGGAGGTAGACGACCCAGTAGTCATTGAGAAGCCACTATTCGAACCTACACCCATCTACAAGAATCTACTACCCAAAGAGCAAGGTGAGGTCAGCGTCTTGGAAGGGCGAAGACACTCCAAGTTCCTAGGACCGAGAAAAGAGAAAATTGGCCTAGAAACTAAGAAAACTATGACCAGAAATCACAGGTTTAGGAAGAATATAGACCTAAAACTGGGAATATTGACCTAGGTCAAGCCTTAGAGAATCTAAAGTTTAAAATAGGGCTCTGACAACTAGTATAGTTGTCAACCACTATTAAAGATACGGTCAAAGGCATGATGAGACCTCCCACAACTAGAACACTGGAACCACCTACCATAGAGAAAGTAGATGCAGATTTGTTAGATCGCTACTGCCCTAAGGTAGACGTACTGATAGATGGCCTAGTCATTTCAGGGGCCATAGTTGACGCGGGATCAATAGTTAACATTGTAAGTCTAGAACTTTGAGACCGACTCGGTTTCACTCTAGAATCTGCTACCTTGACAACCCTAAAGCTAGTCAACAACTTTGTGATCAAACCAGAGGGCGAGAAGAATGTACCCATTACCATGGCTAGAAAGACCATTCAGGTGGACTTTTATGTCATGAGGATGTACGTGGGGACCGAGGGTACTCTATATTACTAGGTCGACCATGGCTTCAGGCTTAGCAACTGCATAGGCGACATTCCCACAGGAGTATTGATTTTTGGAAGGGGTAAAGAATGAACTATAGTCGACGGTTATCCCGAGGTGCCTCAATTAGAAAGAGCACCCACACCTCCATCTCAATGGTAGGAAGTATCTAGTAGTGAGGATGATTGTGAATCCACTACCAGTAAAGATGAACCAGATTTTAGAATAGTACTAGGGGTAGAAGAAACAACTCTCTTAGAGAGGAGTGCAAGGTCACCCCCCTTGAAACTGACCAAAACCAATAGGGTAGTACTCAGAATTTTTTTTTGTCAAGAGCCGATTGTCTTCTAGGACTACGAAGACTAAGATTTTGATTCACGATCTTACAAAAGAAGTAGCTATGGGCGAAAGGCAAGAGGTTACACGCATACAAAGTCATGAACGGAGGGATGGTTAGATCTATGTGGTTATGGGCTAGTCACGCACAAAATTGTAAACAGAAAGACTGAAGATTCACAGATCAAAAAGCTTAAACAACCTTTTTAGAATAGACGAGATAAGACCAATGACAAGAGACCTCTGTGCGACTCAATAGAAACACTCATCCCTGAGGGGACTAGGGCGAGAGTATTGACGCTAACCCAGAACGACCCACCTGGGAAAGAGTGGATGGAAGAGTGTGATCAGCAGGTGAGTCTCAGGACGTCCACTAAGTCTGAGGATCTGATATCGTTCGCATCTGTTGTTCATTGACATGACCAAACTGTACCTCTTGACGAGGACAGTAAAGGCGACTTAGACTATGCAGAAGTGCAAGACATAGTATGGACAGTCCTCGTATATTACCCCCCTAAATTTGGATCCATCGGCTATTGTGTAATGAAGCAAGAAAACAACAACAGCCATGAACCCCCACCTGATGTATTTAATCAGGAATCATTTGATATCCAACGCTCATTCGAATATCAAGAACATACAATAGATGACCACATGGTGGTAAACTTTGATATTTTTATCCAAAATAGTACTGGAACAACATATGACCCGTTCCTTTGGGACAAAGAACTACCCAACTACATCAGTAATGAAGAAACTAAGCATGAAGAAAATGTGGTGCTAGGATATTTCCTTGAACCAAATGATGACCTAGATCTTTTGGCCACCTATCATATACACAAACGGCCAAATATGCCAAAGACAGAAAGGGCAAAGAACATTGAAGTGCAAGTTAGGGTAAAAGTGCATGGTGAATACCCAGACAACAAAGGTGGATGCTGGATAGATGTGGTAAAGTGATAACAATACACCCTTATCCCTGATTTCACATGAAGGAGTCGAGGGGTGGTAAGTTTGACTTTACTTTTTCAATTTGGTTTTGTTATTTTTTATTTATTTATTGGTCAACGTTCTATCTTGCTTTAAAATACCACTAGAAAAACAAAAACAAAAAAAATTGTTTTAGTGTATAAATATGGGAGATATTGTTACTGCATGTGAGATCCACACACACTAACTACTGTGATCTACAGATATCACAAATGAGTCGATTCCATTCACTCACGTTGCACTCGCATCATGTAGGTACAGTGTGCTTGGTCATTTGATTGCAAGACCATCTCATCCATACCCCTGCATACTGCATATACTCTGAGTTTGCATAGGGCATTTGCTAACTCCTATGGGCATCAATGTTTGTATAGATGCATAGTTGAGGGGGCTTGAGAGAGGAAAAAGTGAGAATAGAAACAGTACAGTGGGGTGGGGAGTGACTCCATCGCCCAATGGGTAAAGCACAAAAGAAAAAAATAAAGTAAAAAGAAAAAAAAAACAGAAAAAGAGAGAGAAAGGCTAAGCAAAAAGTAAAAGAAAAAGAGAAAAAAGAAAAAGACTTCAACCATCTCTATCAGATCTCGAACCAATTTGTGAGGATGAGTGATGCCTCACACATCCATAAGAGGTAAGGACGATTTTCCTAATTGATTCCATGGACTAGCAAAAAACTAGTACTTTCTACCATCTTTAGTATTGGATCTTAGGACAGTAAGTTGTCCTACATGGACTGCTGTCAGAATATAGAGCTTGAGAGAAGAGTCAGTACAGAGAAGAGAGATGGTTATTCCCCGTCAAATCGGTTCTTAGAAAATAAAAGTTGAATGTCTAAAAAGAAAAAAGAAGAAGAAGAGAGAATTGGTAACCACCAGTTTGGACCATTTTCAGAGTTGGGGCACTAAAGCCTCATTGCATATACAGTCACACACACATCAATGACACGGTGTTAGACACAATACTGATGACTTGCATCCATATCATCCCACCTCCAATCCTAAGATTTGCATTTGCAAATCCCTCCATGCATGGGTCCGAAAGTGGGCATTGCCTTACGTCATTTCCCATTTAGGTCACAAGTGGGTTTTTGCATGTATGAAGACACCAAATTGTTCAAAGATGTTGCGGTTAAATCCAATCCGGTTGTAGATGGATCATAAGGGCTCAATCGATGGTCTTTGGATAGAAAGTTGTTGAAGACATCCCACCAATTCACTGTGGTTAGCATCACCTAGCAAGGGTGTTGAGCCCACTATACTTGATTCACCACCAAGAGCTGATGCGAAACCAGAGACTCTGGGTCCGCCGTATGGGGACCATACTACCCAGTGGTAGTCGCCAATGTTAACTGATATTTTCACACGGAAAATTAGGCTAATATTGAAGTTTAAATTTGCAAAACTAGAAAATACCAGCATGTAAAACTCAGTTATTAGAGAAAAAATGACAAAAATTTGCCTTAGAACTGGGTCCCAGCCTGCCCCTAAAGTAGCTAGACACAGTTTAAAAGTAAGAAATTGACTCTTCAAAAAAAATCGTCAAAAATATTTTGTGGTCAAGTTTTGTAAGATCGAACCAAAAGTGTCGGTCCACCTAGAACTGGGTCCCAACCCGCCCTAAATGAGGCTAGAGCAAATTTTGTGGCCTTAGAAATGGACGGTAAATATTTTACGGCTTTTCAAAAGAAAAATGGCCAGTTGTAAAAGTGTTCACAGATTCTCTTGAATCTGTGAACACGGTTTACAACTTCTTTTACTTCTGTAGTTACGGTTCTTTATAATTCTTCTTCTTATTAGAACAGTTACAATCAGAAGCGTTACTCAGACTTCAACATGTATTTCTCAGCCTGTCAGTGGGAGACACGGTTTTGATACTCAACTACATGCAGAAACCAACCAAGTAACCATCTATAGCTCAAAAGGATCAACGTTCTGGAACAGGGAGCAGACCTACGACTATCTACTGAATCAGAAATCAATCAAGAATAAGATTAACTATTGAACAAGAAACAAGAAACTAGAAAACAAGAAACTAGATTCCTAACAGCATTTAACAGTCCAAGAATCAAAAAACACTCATTTCTTGATGCTTAGAATGCCCAAGAACAATCAAGAACTAGAAAGTAAGAGAGTATGCAAGATCTATACCACTATTCCAGCCTATTTCATTTACTTGAATGCTGATTTCTACCTTATTCCATAAACAAGAAGTGAATTCTAATCCACAACTAAGCAAGAAACTAGAAAACAAGATCCTAGTTAATCCACAATACAAGGACATCAAGCATGCTCATAGAAACTTCACTCAAGAACATTGCCATGAACAAAGAGCTTAGCAATCATCAAGAACTCGTGGAGGATCCCCTTTATTTGCTCAAGAGAGTTGCAACCAATCACATGCTTGTTCCCAAAAAATAAGCGTTGTGTTAGAGCTGAAGATGGAGGTGGAGGTGGAGGTGGAGGTAGTGGAGGGATGATGTTAGTAACTGTTGTGGTGGTGGTGGTGGTTAGTGGAGGGGTCAGACTTCTTCCTGGCTGCTTCTCCTTCTTTGGCTCGTCGTCGCTTATTTTCATTAGGTCCGCAACATCAAAATATTGTGACGTGTCCAGTGTGTGGATTTGTTGGGCCTGTGGTTGTTGAGCCACTTCCGTGACCTGGGGACTGGATATCCTTGATGTTGGTGGCATTTGCGTAGTAATCAGTGTGGGTGGGGTGGTGACTTGATCTGGCGGACCTATGACTTGAGATATTGTCGTGTCATGTGCTTGTGTAGAGGTAGTTGCTCCATCACCCTCGTCGATGACATGTGAGGGTGATGAGTGTTGTTGTGATGTTGTTGATGAGCTTCCATCATCTGAGATAGAACCATCAGAAGTTGATCCCACTAGTGAAGTGCTCCCAACTTGAAGCTTTTTTTTCATCCTTTGTTTTTGTGTCTGGCAACTGGGCCTTGGAGGTATCGACCTCTTGAGCTCCAGAGGTTACAGTTGCTTGTGAATCCGGTTGTGGGCTTATTTGCTTCTAAACCAGTGGGAGTATACTTGTGTTGACCCTTTTAGGCTGGGATTTCGATGGTGAAGTAGCCCTTGATCGTGCACGCTTGGACTTTTTGGGCTCAATGGGGATGTCCCATGCCTTGTCCACAAGCTGCAATTGTTGTTGAAGCTTTGGCCCGTTCTGTACTTGGTGAAGAGTGATATATGTCATAAGATATTCCAATATTGTGATGGGCTGCTTGTTTTTATTGCACTCATGTGCCCAATCATAGAGGTTCTGGGCATGCAGTCGTGAATCTACCATCATGTGAAACAGGGACATGGGTACCCTCAGCACTTTCGTCTGTGGTTTTTTTGTGCACTTGGTGAGATAGGCACATGTTGCTGGTCATTGATGGCTTCCACTCTGTACCCATCCTTATTCTTCCACTTGGTCACAGAGGGATCGATGTACTTGAAGTATGTCGTTTGCTCTATCTTGTGGAGTGTCCTTGAGACAATATTTGGTCCTCACGGGAACCCATAAGGTTGCAAGTCGGCTACCACAAAAGATACGTTATAAACATAGTTATTGATAGGTGGAACTATGATTTGGCATGACCTGGTCATTGCATGATAGTTGGAATAGGCCATGTGTACCAGGTACAGGCTTTGATAACCTGTCAGGACAGGGACCTTGAATTCAATTTCCTTGAAGAAGGACTCCGCCTGCTGGTACCATGTCTGCATCTCTGTAAGGTCTAACTTGGACAGTAGGATGTCGAGCTTACGTGCTTCGGGATCATCAAAACTGGAACTGAGATTGGACGACATGGTGGAGAAATGGAAAAAAATAAGGTTCTGAAAAAACTGAGTCGGTTGAGAGTGCAGACAGTGTTAAGGGCATCGGTTGAGATTTGAAGGTTTGGCGTCGGTTGAGATTTGAAAGACAGTGTCGGTCGAAATGGATGGACGTGCTTTGGTTGAGATGGAAAGAGTGGTTCCGGTCGAGTCTGAAGGACTGGCTTCGGTCGAGATTGAGGAAAAAATGGCGGTGTAGAAGGGTTTGGAAGATGTGTGGGGAGGGATGTATGATGCTGTATGAAAAAGGGTTGTGAAAGATGGAGGGTTTGGAATGAAAAGTGTGTGGAAGGGGGTTGTGTTGGATAGAACCGTGTGGAATGTGGGTGGCAAATGAAATATGATGTAAAAAAGGTGGGCACAGAATAAGGTGGGGTTAAGAAGGATGGAAAGTGGAATATCAGAAAGTGGAGGTGTTTGTCAAGGATGGTGATTTTGTGAAGGTGGATATGTGTGAGTAATGGACTGGGCGGAAAACAAATGTTTTGTGATGTTGATTTTGATGATGTTCAATAGTGTAACGGGAGCGTGACGGGTGCTTGCGTGACACTAACCCTCAGCATGCGAAGACTCATAATATGATGTATTCTGCCGGCGACGTTAGGTTGTAAGGTTTTAGTGATGGCGCTCACAATGGAATAGTAACAATGGTGGTTGATAGTCTGTAGAGATGGTGTGAAGACGATAACAGAAGGATTGAACAGCTGAGCGCCAGGATCAGTCAAATGAGCAAGGAAACACTTCGCGGAGGTGCGAATGGCGTCGTGGTGAGGGCATTTATGGACGCCGTCTTCTAGTGGCGAGCGAGATGGGACGTGCCGCTTCGTGAAATTTGAATTTAGATCCTCCGGTCGAGATTTGACAGAAATGCTCCGGTTGAGATTTGAGCTGAGTGCTCCAGTTGAGATTTGAGTTGATCCCGTCGGTTGAGATTTGGCAAAACCTCAATATGAAAGAATAGATCTGTTTTATGCAAGTGAAGAACTTCAGGTAAAAATATGATTGTGGCCCAGAGTAGAAGTTCTTCTGAAGAAAAGGTGTATCTCCAAGAATGTTTGTATGTCTGAGATACCAGTCAGACAGTGATGAGGTGGCTAAAGTGTGAGAATTAGGTCCTATGGTGTAGCCTGGCATTTGTTGATATAAAACATCCATGACCCATGAGTATGTACAGGAAAAGAAAATTCATAAAAAGTACATAAGTAACTGTATGAAGTATAAACAAGGAACGAGGTGAACAATAGACATGCAAAACGAGAAGTACAAGCAAGGAAATAAGAGAAAATAATAAAATAATAGAATAAATAATAAATAAATAAATATATAAGTAAATGTATAATATTTACTAGGAAAAAGATGTTAAATTGGGTCAACAAAGAACAACTCTTTGTAATACCACCTTAGACGACCACCGTTTACGACAGTGTCAAGGAGTATCCTGTCAAGTGTTTGCATCTGGACTGCACCATTAGGAAAGATTTTATTAATAACATATGGCCCCTCACTTCTGAATTTCAATTTGCCGGGGTGCTTCTTGGATGTATAAAGAAGCACCTGGTCACCTAAATGTAGATCTTTATTTCGGAGGTGATGGTCATGCTAGGCCTTTTGGCATCGTTCATTAACCAGTTGTGCGTGGTAAGATATAAGTCTTGTCTCGCATAATTGGGTTAACGTAAATAGTCTAGTTTTGAGCTGTTGTTCAATTGCAGCTTTTTCACAGAGATCTGTTAAAAAAGCTTTCATGACTCGTAATGATGGGACTAAAAATTCTATTGGCATTACCGCCTCTTGACCATATACTAAGTGGAAAGGGGTAACCCGCCCAGTGGTTTTCTTCGGGGTGGTGCGGTAAGCCCAAACAGCTGAGAAAAGTTTTGTTTCCCAATCAGAACGATTGGTTTCAACTATCTTAGTCAAAATTTTACATATCGTCTTGTTAGTTGATTCAGCCTGGCCATTATATCTAGGGTAGTACGGTGTACTTTTTCTGTGAACAACAAGGTAATGGCGTAGGAGGTCATCAATGACAGCATTTAAAAAATGCGTGCCTCGATCACTAACTAACTCAATGGGACTTTGACATCCTTATTCTAAACTTTCTCTCTAAGAAAATGAAATTGAACTTCAATGTGTTTAGTTCTAGAGTGAGTTCGTGGATTCAAAGATAGAGCAATGCAGCTTTGATTGTCATAATAGAGTATAGTTGGACTGATTTGAGAGATCATAAGATCTTGAACCAATCTTCTGAGTTAGATAATTTCCTTCACTGCAGAGGTAGATGCGACATATTCTGATTCTGTGGAGGACAAGGAAATGCATTTCAGCTTTCAACTATTCCAAGAAATGGGTCCTCCTGCTAGAAAGCAAAGATAGCCAGATATAGATGTTCTTGTGTCCACATTACTAGCCCAATCAGAGTCAAAATAAGTAAGTAATGTCAAGGCATCCTTTGTATTTCCATTATAACACAAAGCATAATGCTTAGTGGCCTGAATGTATCTTAGTACTCTGAGTAGAGCCTTCCAGTGAGGTAGGCTAGGATTTGACATAAACTGTGACAATGTGGTTATTGTAAATGCTTGATCAGGTCTAGTGAAATCCATGGCATACATAATCAATCCAATTGTCGACTAATAGGGGTATTTGCACATCTCTTTCTTCTCTACATCAGTTTTCGGGCACATATCCTTTGACACTTTGAATCCTGGGTCCATAGGCGAGTCTATTGACTTGTAGTTTTCCATGCCATACATGTAGAGTACACTGGTTAGATACCTTTCTTGACTTAACGTGATACTTCTCTTCACTCTATCTCTAGTTATCTCGATTCCCAGAAGGTAGTGCACAGGGCCTGAATCAGTCATTTTGAATTCCTTCGACAAAAGTGTCTTCGTCTCATGAAGCAACTGATCCAAATTGTTGATGATTAGTGAATCATCAACATATAGTGCTATCGACATAGCTTGATCCTTTGTGTTTGAGATAAACACAGCAGAGTTAGGAATGAAGTCGTGCTACAACAAGAATCAACTGATCCTATCAAACTAGGCCCTTGGAGCTTGCTTTATCCCATAGAGAGCTTTTTGCGGCTTACATAGTTTATGTTCTTGGCTTTGAAGGACGTAACCTTCAAGTTGATAGATGTAGATGTCTTATTGTATGTATCCATTCAGAAAGGCTGTTTGAACATCCATTTGGTGAACTTCCAGATTTTCGGCAACTACGAAGGCGAATAAAGATCAAATTGACCGAAGTCTTAGGACTGGACTATATGTCTCAGTGTAGTCAATCCCATAGGTTTGTTCATAACTTTGATGACTAGACGGGCTTTCCATCTGGCTGTTGAACCACTGGATTGAGCTTCAGCTTGAAGATCCACTTAGTGTCGATGATCTTTGCATCTGTAGGTGCTTCAACAAGATGCCAGGTCTTGTTCTTCATCAATGAATGCTTGAGGGACGAAACGATCAGGTTCTTGTCGTTGTCGCGAGCAGATCTTCAAACAATAGTCAGTTGTTGAGATGATAATTCTCCTTGCTGTGCGATAGGGATATCTTCGATATTCATCATAATAGTCACAAGTCGAGGCCTGTCGATGGTTATGGGAGTCGTTGGAACGAGCTCTTGCATTGGTTGCTTGTACTTGAAGTCAAAGAATTTATCTTCGACGAAGACAACATCTCGACTACTAAATAAGATTCGACTTGACTCGACATCAAAAATTGATATGCTTTGTGTGATGTCGAGTATCCTATGAAGATACTTCTGCAACTGACAGGATCAAGTTTCTTTCTTAGATCAAAGGGAATGTGTACATAATAAAGACAACCAAACACTCGAAGGTGTCTTTGAGTTGACTGCTTTGGTACTCAAATAGTTCTACAGATAGCAAGCTGTTGAAACAGCTTCAGCCCAAAAATTCTTGGTGAGCTGATTTGACATCATTGATCGTGCTACATTTAGTAATGTTCGGTTCTTCCTTTCGACTACTCCATTCTGCTGTGGCGTGTAGCTGGTGGTGAACTGATGATGAATGCCAAATGATGCCAGATAGTCAGACATTTCGTCTAACAAGAACTCTCCACCACTGTCTGTACGAAGGGTCTTAAGTCGTTGACCAGTCTGTGTCTCAACGAATTATTTGAAGTCTTTGAAACAAATAAATGCCTCAGACTTGTTCTTAATTAACATAATGCTGGTAAATCTTGAATAATCATTGATAAAAGTGATAAAACATAGTGTTGAGCCTAGAGAGGGAGTACTCATAGGGCCACACATATCACTATGTATCAATTCTAGAATGGACTTAGCTCTAGTGGCTTGTCCCCTTGGGAATCTTGATCTAGGAAGTTTGCCTAGTAGGCACATCTCACAGACATGTCGAATGTTAGTGGAGGTAGCATTAAAGTTTAAATCCTTGACCATACTATTTTGATGCATATACAAGATTGATCTCATGTTTAAGTGTCCTAATCTTTGATGCCATAATTGGGCATTTGAAGTACTCACATTAGTAGAAAGTGCATATTCGTGACCCAGAATGTACAAATTACCTTCTCTGTTTCCAGAGAAGATTTCTTTATCGTTCTTGTCCAAAATGGTCCATTGCTTCGAATTGAACAAGGCTCTGCAGCCCTGATCAGTGAGCTTGCTGACTGACAGTAAATTTTTAGTCAGTTTGGGTACATATAGTACATCCTTGAGCAAGGTTAATTTACCATTTCGAAGATAAAGACGAATGGATCCTTTGCCTTCAATCTGCAATGTACTTGAGTCACCGAAGTAGAAATACTTTGAATCTGTTGGTGTGAGATCTTCGAATAAGGACTTACATGAAGTCATGTGTTGAGAAGCACCAGAATCAAGGTACCAATCCATGGCTCCTCTAATGGGTTCATCTTGTATCATTAGCAATGTTGGGTCTTCGAGAGAGACTCTGGCAGAATCAGATCCTCCATCCTGCTGCATCTTCTTCTTTGCTTCGTTATGCTAGAGAACTCGACAATCCCTGATGTCGGGATTGGTTCTCTTGCAATACTTGCAGAAGAGTCTGGTCTTAGGCTTTTGATGTTGTCGATTGTGCTGTTGTAATTGTTGGTTAGAATCAGTTTGCTCAGCTTTTGTCTTCTTGTCCTTCGAAGTCTTCTTCTTCTAGAGTTTTTGCTTATTCAAATAGAGAGCGAATTCGACGTGGATAAGCTTTTCCTTCTTACTTCTTCTTGCAATAAACTTGTTGTCAACTTTTGCAAGGACAGGTCATGAGCACTGCTAAGTAGCAATACTAGATATTCGTAAGAGGGAGGAAGATTGGACAAAAGAGACATGTTAGCATCTTCGTCTGATACTGGCGAACCTATTGTAGCTAACTGATTGAGTAGCTGTTTAAATTTGTTTAGATGATCAGTGACTGAGGTTGCTTCACTCATCTTGAGTGACAAGAACTTCTTCCTCAAGAAGAGACAAGTCGATACATCTGTCATTTCGTATAGACCAGTAAGAATGTCCCATGCCTCTTTGGAGCTGGAATAATTAGCTACGTGAGCTATTTGTAAATCTTTGAGATTCAAAGATAAATGGCAAGAGCTTTGCCATCCTTAGCTTCCCAGGCGGTCAACATGTCAAGTTCAGCCGGCTTGGCTATTGAACCGTTGACGTATCCCCATATTTCTTTTTCTTTGAGTATCATCTTCATCTTGAAGTTCCACATGTGGAAGTCATCACCGTTGAACTTGTTGATCAAGCAGATTTCTGAAGCTGTTCCTTCCATGATGAATGATCTAAGTAAAGTAAAACAGTTTTGAATACTAATAGTAGTTTGGAATAATGGCTCTAATTGTTGTAAAACGTGGGGATGACTGGCAGCAGAAGACATGTAGGAACGGAATTGCAACAGTTAGTAGCAGAAATATTCAAGATGAATCATTCATACAAAATTGCGCAAATGAACAATACAGTAGTGAGACAAAAATTGCACTATGATTAATATCAACAATGAGTACAATGACTTGAAGTGATTACTTCAGCTTGTTGAGCGTGATAACGCTGGCTACAGAAGAAGTTTGATTATAATATTAAAAATGCTTACACTGCTTGATTCAACTAGTAGTATATATTTACAAGTGTTTTCAAAAAATATCTTACAAGCATTGAATGCTATTTACGCTAGCCTTTGTATATGTACAAAGTGGGTAACCGCCCTTGGGATGTTTAGCGGTCCAACTATTTTTAGGGTTGATGATAAGTTGGCGACGTCGGTCCCTTGAACAGAGAAAGCATGTGAATCTCGGAGGTGTGAAAATACCAAAGGTGCCTTTAAAACGAAGGCAGAGAAATGCGAAAAAATCTGACAGTATCTTTAAAATGGATTTTGGTCACAATGTCGCCTTTTTTCCTGAACGTGCAAAAATGCAAAAAAAAACCCGACAGTGCCTTTTAAATGAATTTTGATCACAGTGTCGCTTTTTTCCGATAGTGTCGCTTTTTCCGATAGTGTCGCTTTTTTTCAACAGTGCGAAAAAGGCGAAGGTGCCTTAAAACGATTAAAGCACAAAAATTCCTAAGGTGTGGAAAAAGGTGAAAAACCTGACAGAGTCGCATTTTTTCTGAAGGTGCGAAAAAAGCGATATTGCCTTAAAACGAAAAATGTTTTAAGGAAAAACGAAGTTTGGAAAAATGTGAAGGTCCGAAATATGTTGTCGGCCTTCGGCTGTTTTCAGGATGCTCATTACTTGAACGATTTGTTAAGGCTAAGCATAAGAAATCTAACACTCCCCCTTAATGTGGATTTTGAAAAAACTTTGAACTTCAGTTTTAACATACCGTTAAATCTGAAATAGTGCTCCTTTGATAGAGCTAACATGCATTTTGAATCCTTCAATAAATTCAGATTGTTACTAAATAGTAACATATCATCTACATAAAAGGTGATGATTATGAAGGGATTCGATACAGACTGGAAATAATAATTCGCGTTTGTCAAGTATGGATTAAAACCATTCTCGTTATAAGATGCATTGGTTTTCTCTTGATCAGCATCAGGTGTTGACATTGCCTCTGAAACAACGCTTGATTCCTGCACAAAGTAGCAGGCTGGATCACCCGTAAATCGGGATGGAGGTTGTCTTGATCGGTTCGATCTTCTGGGTTGAACTTTGATCCTTTGATGCAATTCGTTTTGCTGAGGGACTGCCTCATTGTCGGAGTCAATGTTAGTGTCAGTGTTGATCCTGAGTTGTTCGGAGCTGTTGGTGTCGATTCTAGGAGAGACAATTAGACAGACGTCTGAGACAGCGATGCTTCCTTTGAGATTAGACATTCCGAATTGAGTGAGTGTCAATTGAGAAAGAAAATTATCAGAAGGCATTCATAGTGCAATACACATAAGAAAATAGAGAATCTGAATTAAGTTGTTGTGAATACAATGATTAGATCACGATCCTGTGTCCAAGAATGGTTCACAGCAGTGGCGCACTATGTGTACTGATCTTACTTAGCTAGCTACAGATTAAATAACTATCTTTATTCCTTGAATGGCTTTCACTCTCTCATATATCTCTGATTATATGGAATCAGCTAGTTAAGACACAATGGAGTTCGCACATGAACTCTGATTCACTCTTCTCCACTCTTGTCTCATCATATTATTCTTACTTATTTGTTCGTGAATTGTCGTTATGTATATACACATGAAACAGTTACAATAATTGCGTGGGCATCGAGTGTGAAACAATGTAGTTACTAAAAAGTACTAAAGTGAAATGTGACGTGGCCTGTGGTAGTGTGGATAACTGAAGACTTTGAATTCGAAGTAGGTCGAAGAAGATGTAGAACTCGAATAGTTCATCGTTGATCCTGCTTCTTCTAGCTGATGATTGCACAAACGTTCAACTTCAGAGAGAAAGGTTGCAGTGTTGTTGTAGAGAGAGAGAGAGAGAGAGAGAGAGAGAGAGAGAGAGAGAGAGAGAGAGAGAGAGAGAGAGAGAGAGAGAGAGAGAGAGAGAGAGAGAGAGAGAGAGAGAGAGAGAGAGTTTGTATTTACATAGTGTACTGGTGCTCAGGAATTGAGATGAACTCGAATGATTCATATTTTGATGACTCGAATTCTAATGATTCGAATTTTGGTGAGTTGGAGTGATGCTTAATTCCAACAGAAGGGAGCAAGAACACAAATGGTAGAAGCTTGCAAAGAGTTCATGGATACCAAGAGCTAGTTGAAGACGAAGGTCACAAGAATATAAAATGTTAGCATCTTGGCATTTCCTAGTTATTAAAGTGTAACCAAGGTTAATTAAGATGTCCATCATCTGTGCTCTTATTGTGTAACTAGGGGAGATGTCTGTTTGCAGAGCACGAATGCAAAGGTCCGCTTAGGTCTCATCACGTGAGGGATAGTCAAGAAGCCCTCCAGATTCCTACTGACCTAGATGTAGGGGATTTTCCCCTCCTGTGGCTAGCCAAGTTTCTCTCACTCACTCTCTTTCAAGTAATACCAGTTGATTTTGAATCATGCAACAATTATATGAAGGAAAAAGTCATCAATAAAATATGGAGCAATCTAAAAATCAAGATGTTCATGTATATACGCAGTTTCAACCATTTTCAAGAATACAATCCTCAACCATACTAGCATTAATCTTGATTTGCATTTGACAGAAAGAAGCATTATATATGGTTTACGATCTAGTTCACACAAGTTACAAGTAGAGTAGACAGATGATGCATTGATGTTCAAAGAGAAGAGTATCATTGTCAAGCATGTGGATTAACCAAAATTGAAGATGAAGAACATTTTATTATTTTCTGTCTAGCTTATAAAGACATTAGAAGGAAATAGTGTTAATAATAGTTATGATCATTTTGGTTTGCTCTTAGTACACAATAGTTATGGTCTTTTTGCTTTGTTCTTAGTCACATTGATTGATTGGGTTATTATACGAAAGGAAGTTTTGATAGCAAGAGAAATATATAAAAATAATTTTTTTTTTTGGATACTAATTTTTTTTTTTCAAAAAGTAGAGAGCGAGATTCTCATGATGCATTGATTTTTTGTGTTGTGCTTCTACTCATCGAGACTTGCTCCTAAAGAAAAATATTGGGACACCAAGATGAGTCTCTCAAGAGTACTTTCATACTCTCAAGTCACTTTACAACATGAGCCCACCCAAACTAATTTTTTAGGCCTAACAATCTCCCCTCCAAGATTTTGTACATCTTTTTCATACGAATGAATGTAACCACACAAGATACATGCCCTTTGGACATACAATATACATACATACATATGTAACGCTTCATTGATACTGTCAATTGTTATGAATCATAAATTGAGTAATATTTGAAGCCTAAATACGGAGGACATCATAGTGTGAGAGGTTTGAAGCCTTGATCAAAGTTTTGCACTAAGCATTTTTACTCTTTAGATTTCCTTACCCTTTAGATTTTATTCTTGTCATTGTACTAGCATCATCATGTCGTACATTCACATTGGGCTCCTACATGTCCCTTTGCCCCACACAAATTGAGATTCAATCTTGGGTTCTCTCGATTGCCACATGTAACAACACTCTTATCGAACTAGCTATAGTGAGGACAATAAAGTCTTTAATCTTACATGTCCTTGTGCGTGGAGTGAATCCAACTTATACGAGTTGGATACTCTCAAGTTCTCTACACTTGGTTGAGTTGGATAAGAGGGAGTAGGGATACTCTCAAGTTCTCTACACTTGGTTGAGTTGGATAGGAGGGAGTAGGGAGTTTCACTCAATGTTCTTTCGAAGTTGACTAAGTTGGGACTAGAGGGATACATGAGTTCACAATGGGAGAAGGGACCTTGTGAGCCTCTTGCCTCAGGTGCACTTGGGATGCACATTTTGTACCTTTTGATGCCATTGCATATTTAGGTGCCAAATTCCAATGCAGAAAGCAAAAAGAAATCCAACTCCAACAAACCGGTGAGGCCATTATTTGCAAACACGTGTACGCATAAATCGACCATGGATTTTCTTCTTTCTATTCTCGCTGGCACAAACGAAGTTTGAGCCACACCGTTGGATCTTCATATAAACATTCAAATCTCGCCACGTGTAAATCTCCTCCATTCAAAATCCTCCACGTGACAAGTCTGCCACGTGGCTAGCATCCAAGTGGGACCACGCAAAGCCCCGTCACCACCCGTCTCTCCCTCGTCTCTCTCGCTCTCTCACAGAATATGTTGTTGTGATTGGAAGTTTTTGCTCTTCGTTTGCTGGTTCGTGTATAGGTACTTGTGGCGATGGCGGAGACGTTGGTGGGACATCCCCGCTCTTCTATTAAGCGCAGCATGTGTAGCAGCCTCGCTCTCCTCGTCTGGCTCGGCGCTATGCACTTCAACTTCCTCATAGGCTTACTCGTCTTCTTCAATTTTCCCAGTCCGTGGACCGTCGCGTAATTCTTTCATTCAAATCATGTATTTCAATGTGTTTTCACTCGAATCTGATGTCTCAATTTTGTGTTGCACTTTTCTGGTGATAATACACTTGAGGTTTGTTTTCTATGTTGTAGTAGATGAGCTAGAATTCATTTTCATGTGAGGGATCTTGATTTCTGTGCTGTAATAGTTGAGCTAAAATGCATTTTCATGTGAGGAATCTCATCAGAGTGGGTTGGTGTAATAATGTTACCGTTTTTAAAATATTTAATTCGATCTCTACATTGTTTCTGATGCTTTGTTGAAGGTTTGATTTCTGTGTTGTAATGGATAAGCTAAGACTCATTTTCATGTGAGGAATGAGAGATGGTCTAATAATGCTACTGCCTTATTTCAATTGATTGCATGTTGCTTCTGATATTTCGCTAGGATTTTGATTTCTAAAGATATCATGGATGAGCTAGTACGCATTTCATGTCAGGGATATCGTGAGTGCTTGATTGTGTAATAGTAGCACAGTTACATATTTCAATAGTTTTGCAGTTTGCTTCTGATAGTTTGCTAAGTTTTCTTTTGCAGGCTGTAACAGATTATTAGAACGAGTTTCTATCTCAGGAATTATATCCGAGTGTGATTGTGTGACAATACTACAGATTGCTGGGATTTTATTTGCTGCTATTGATCATGCCAATCGACTCAAACAGTCCATTTGGAATGCGACTTGCAAAGTAATCCCTGGATCTACGTCATCAGTTTACAGAGCAAAAAAATGGTTAACGCGGAGCACACAAACAGTATTGTGAATTGTGATATAGAGAAATCACATTTTAAAGAATGGAAACTCCTGTTTATGGCCTAATTCAACTCATTAGTGAAGAGAAAACCGAGAGTACGCAGGTCTTTGATAATCTGAATCATACAATTGTTCATTTACTAGTTTGAACTTTGACCCCTGCCATATTTTTCACTGAATAATAAGGAAACATTTTTAGGCAATAAAATTGGGAAGAAAAAATGTCGATTTTATCTTTTGTCTTGTGGCCGAGCTACAGAGCTCCAGAAGAATAACGGTTTTGGCCTTGACCATGACGCCACTTAATGAGGACCTCATTGTCAAATTTACACTTACTGAAGGGCCTCATTGCCAAATTTTTACATTCGGTTCGTTCACAATGATGTATTTTTACGTTCATAATTTTATTCAAATTTATATTATGATAGTGTGTTCTTTATTCATATCAAATTATAGCACATGGAGGCTAGTGAACGTTTCAATCATAACACGTAAAATAAATTGAAAAGAATAAATAGATGGATCCACAATCTTTTCTTTTTCCAGAAAAATCCATTAGGTCTTATTTTTAGCTTTCTTAAAGACGCGTAGAGAATCTGTTCTCTTGTATGTTCGAGGAGACGAAAGGAGGCCTTTAACTTAATTGCTAAGGTTTGAACTCTTGTGCTAGTCGCAAAAAATATACAGAAGCGTTGTACTCATCAGCACTGAAATCTGATTGTGACCCATTCACCTTAACCATTCAGTCCTAAAGGGGGCCCAATTGCGTGCTGGAAACTGCTGTTTCTCAGTGCTATGAACAGCCTTGTACACTCATCCATATCCTAGTGGTATGATGAACTGTGTTTACACAATAAAAAATGAGACGGGCCGTCTCATGGGGTCTTTTGGCAGGTTCAGTTTCTTTAAGATATAATTTGACTTTCATTCATTTTCTTCACAAGTTTTTCTTTTTAACAATTTTTCAGTTTTGCAGTTTAGATTAAGTTACTTAGGCTAGTCTTCAAATAATCAACATGTGAAGGGGAAATTGTATCATTTTATTCTGGCTGTGGTCTCTTGTTCTGAGTCGTTTTTGTATGTTTGATCAGGTTTGTATGTGAAAATGCTCCTCAACATTTTCCAATCAAGTTCATTGTGGAGGATAAGGATGCTTTTGATCCGTCTCGTGCGTATGGTAAGACAGATGCTAATGAACCTTTTTCGTAATTCATGACTGATGATACACTGATCTGAGTAGAATCTAGATTCTACAGTCATGCCTATGTGCCAGGCTTTTTCCTTGATCATGGTAGATCTTTCAAAGCTGAAAGTGCATACCAGACTCATAGCTGAATGGTATGTTAGTATGTTACATAAAGAAACAGTAAATTGAACCTTTTTTCAGCTTATCTACAAATCAACATGCAAATCCATCAGGCATACCATACGCCTAACCACCTCGGCATCAGGATCAACCCACCCCACATCATCTCCAATGTCCATCTTCATTTATCTCATCATCCAAGGCCTCATCCACCTCATCCTCATCCTCATCCAATCCCTCCCCCCAGCCTCATTCCCACCCTGCTCTCCTGCATCCTCCACATCGGCCCTGGCCATCCTGAGCAAGGCTGTAAGAGCAAAATAGGACAGATTTGTCCACCACACCCCACCATGTGAGCGACTTCGGCAAAAACTTGTCATACTTCTGAGATCCAATGAAACATCCCTGTCTGCTCTCAAAATCTAACATTTGTCTCTCGATCATGTGCAACAATTGGCCATGACCTGCAAAAAGACGAGACATTGTTGGATTCTTAAAATGAACGAGTCGTCAAAAAGCACAAAGTTGCTGTCATTGTAGGGAGGCAAAAGATTTGGAGGAAAAATAGTGCGCCCCCCCAATAGGAGAACCCCCACTCCAAATCAATATGACCAAGTTCTGAAAATGTGACCGCCCAAGCCTAGTACATGAATAAAAGGGCCCATAGGCCTGCTTATGCATAAAAAAGAATAAAAGAATGGACGCGGCGAATGTAATGAGCCCACTCTCCCCTGCAAAAAAACAAGGCCCCTCGGGCTAAATGAAACTGCAGTATAGAATCAGGTAGCAGCAAGCCCAGGTGGATCAGCAACTTCAGAAGATGTAGAAGACTGAACAAGTGCAACAAGGGCACGGGCAACGATGGTGTATGATAAAAAACATCTATGGGCTCCCATGTGGCCTCCTCAATAGGACGACCATCCCACTGAACCAAAAACTGAATCTGCCGTCAGCATCGACTATGTTGAAGGCAAAAACTTGGAGTATAGCAGCTGGTAATAAAGGAAATAGCTCGGGATCATCAGGAAACTCAGCATCACGAGGAACATATCCTCAATACAGCATGTAACAAACCACCATGGAAGATATCATAGGCACGTGTAGAAGGTGGGAACTATAAACGATATGTCACTGGACCGAGATGATCCAATATATAGTAAGGCCCATAGTATCGTGGTGCAAGCTTCTCAGTAGAAGTGTGGCCCTGAATAAAATCATGACGTCCAAAGCGTAGGCGTAAATAAACCATATCACCAATCTGAAACTGAACACGGCAGCGACGGCGATTAACAAAAGTCTGGTAATGTTGTTGGACCTATTGTAGACGCGTACTAGCTCAGTAGTAATAAGCTCGTGGGCACCTGAAAGAAATGAAGAAAGTGTAACAGGCGTATCAATCCGGCGGAAGAACCACCCTAGGCGAAGTAGGTGCATAACCATGAGCTAGTAAAAAGGTAGAGACACTAGTGCTGGTACTGATAGAGCTATTATAGCTATGCTCTGCTAGACATAAATGTTGATTCCAATCCTTGAAGGAGTAACAAAATGGCGGAGACTCAAGGATCCGATTAAGGACCTTAGATTGTTCTTTGGTAGTGGAATGACAAGCGAAATCCATGAAAAGCTGAACATGTAGAATATGCATAAGCTCCGTCCAAAAGATAGAGGTAAACTTACAATTCAGGTTAGATAGTATATTGCGGGGAAATCCATGCAGCCGAAAGATCGTTGATAGAAATAGACGTGCACATTGCTCTGCTGTGATAGTGATACAGACCGGAATGAAATGTGCCTGTTTCGCGCACCGATCAACCACCACCATACATGAGTCATTATCAAGGATAAACTTGATAGAAATATCTGTGCACTGGCGATGAGGAAAGGACCATCTTTGGAGCAAGCCAGCAGACTTAGCACGGGAATATTTATTACGGGCACAAAAGATACACTCACGTATAAGATATGTTAGCTCAAACTTCATGGATGGCTAGTAGATGGTCCTCAAGATGAGCATAAGACTTTTGAAAACCAAAATGGCCACCAACAGGGGAAGAATGGGCATCATACAACTTAGGATGAACATCAAGGGTACTTGTTATGTACCATAACTGTACACCCTTCAGTGACGGCCTCACAAGGGGCATAACGCTGGCGTTATCGACATGTTTGGGTGCCACGCGTCACCATCCTAGGTGGTCACGTGTCGCCGGCAGCACCGTGCTTGATGGGACCCACTGTGCTATGTCTATATAGTGGTGGGGTTTCCCTTTTTCCATTCACTCAGTCTAGATGGAGAGCACGTGCATGAGCCAAGATGTATCTCCAGGCCAGGAGATGTGTGCTAGGGAGAGCCGAGTGCGATGGTTGGTGGTATGGGATGCCAGTTATCGTAGGAGGCTTGATTGGGCATGATTATGTCGATAGCTCCAGTGCATGGGGGTGGGTCGGTTGTGACCCTATGGATGGGCGGATTCGGTGCGTCGTCACTGGTATGGGGTGTGCAAAACCTTCAAGGCGATTGGAGATTCTTGGGAGTTGTAACATTTGGTATCAGAGCAAATGATTACCTTTACTAGGTACACGCGTTCCCTTTATAGATTTAGCGGTTAAGAGTTCCTTTTGGTTTAAGAGTTGATACTTGAAAGGCTTGAACTCTTTTGGGATTTTAAGAGCTAGTTTTTTTTAAACTGGTTGGCCTTTTTATTTCTCTCTTTTCTTTGAAACCTTTCTTTGGTTTTAAGTATGAAAAGACATAAACATTTGGTTTTCTAATCATCTAAGAGCTATGGTTGTATTTCTTTTAAGCTTATTTATCAAAAGAAATGTTGGGGGTTTCGGTTAAAGCTTTTTTTAAGCTTGTATAACCTTATTCCCTTGTATGCACCCTCCCTTTTATGTTTACAAAATAGAAAACAAATTTGGTAAGAGGGCTTCTGCGCGGCTGGTGTCCGCGCTACTAGTGCCCGATCTGTGTACCAAAGAACAAAAAAAATTATTTGTAAATTGTTGCAGGTACGTTTTCGTACTCGCACATCAGTTTCAGTTGAGGAGGGGGGGGGGAGTAATACCTCCACCGGACTTTCGGATCACGGCATTGCAGCAGCGCAATGGCTGGTATGGCTTCGGGCTAGAAAAAGGGGGAGGGGGAATATTGTACTTTCTCCTCCCCATAAAGATCTTTTGTTGTGATTTGACAGGGGAGGGGAGAAGTGCGCCTTTCCACGGCCTTGTCAACTCCCTGTGAAGCCATGCAAACTAAAGATAAACTATGTCTAAGTTTAAGTTAATTAAAACTTAGTCTTTAAGTTTCATATCCTTTAACTCTAAGTGAAGAATTCCAAAAGAAGTTGAACCAAGATGATTCTTGGAACCCTGTCCTTTCATGGTCGTACCTTCTTTCTTCTCCTCCTCTGTACCTGCAGATCTCCCAAGGTATGAAAGGCCTAGAAGGGACAAATGGGGCCTTTTTTGGGCCCCACTTGTCCTTTTTGTATGAGGAAGGTGAGGAGCCTTGGGGAGGGGGTATAGGATGTACGTTCACTTTCCTCTACCCGATTCTCAAAGTTGCTTGTAGAGTTTTTGAGTTCTCAAGCTTATTTATTTTCTTGAGCCCTTATTCTCTAGTTATTAGTTTTTAATGGTTTTGATACTGTTGTTCTCAATTTTTCGTCAAGCTTCTAGCTACATACTGCTTTTGCCATGGACACTCCTATGGAAGAAACACGAGCTCTAAGTCCCGTTGGGACTGATATGGAGAATATGACGCGTGCAATTAATTTGTTGCAGCAACAAATTGTTGACATGCGGGCTAAACATAAACAGGTGGAGGCCAAAATGCAGGCTATGTCCCAATCTAGGCAAATACTCCTTAACCCGATGTTTACTCCGGAGTTTTTTACTGGAGAGAAAAAGGATAGACACCAAGATGTGGTCTTGGCTTGGTTTGGATCGATGGAAGTCACATTTTTCCATGCACGATCTACTAGATAGCTCGCGGATTTCTACAACCATCATGTTTTTACGCGGTAAAGCGTACTCATGGTGGCAAGATCTCAAAGATCGAGTGACGGTCCCAACTATTTGGGATGACTTTCAAGTAGCCTTTAAGGCTGCCTTTATGCCTGTCCATGACAATTTTGAATATTATCGTTGATTTTCCACGTTGCAAATGGGGACGAACTCCTTGGACGTCTATCTGCAAGACTTCCAAGAGGTTGCTTCGCGTTTTTTCAACCGCATAGATGGAGTGCTCCTTAAGCTGCATTTCATATTGGGCTTCCCCGAAGAATATCAGTTGGAGGTCTGCCGCAATCAGCCACAAACTTAGAGGATGTCGTGCGTGTCGCTCGGATTTTCGACGACACGCACACTGTGACCTACAAAGAACAGCAAAATTTGGAATCCAAAGATAAACCCTCTACAGGCCCTCCTTTTAAAAAGGGCAAGGAGCGAGTGGTTGACGAAGCTTCCCCTTCACGAAAGAAGCCTGAAGAGACGGAAGAAGGGTGGCCGATCCTTTAAGGCACAAGGTAATTCTTCTATTTCTTGCATTTATGTATCTTTTAAAGATGAAACAGTTTGTGTAAATTGTTGTTTTAACACTGCGGTTTTTGGACCTCACGACCTCATTCGTATGAGTGGGTTCGTAGGTAGCCATGACAACATCAGCTGAGAAATCGCTCGATTTCTGAACATCTGATTCGTTGGAAAGGAAAGTCAGATGATGAGGACACTTGGGAGAAGGAAGACGATTTAAGACTTATATTCCAAGTTTTTATTGGAGGGGGGGATGTTATGTACCGTAATGGTAGACCCTTCAGTGACGGCCTCACAAGGGGCATGACGCAGGTCTGGCGTTATCGACATGTTTGGGTGCCACGCGTCACCATACTAGGTGGTCACATGTCACCGGCAGGACCTTGCTTGATGGGACTCACTGTGCTATGTCTATATAGTGGTGGGGTTTCCCTCTTTTCATTCACTCAGTCTACTCGGGAGTTGGTGGATGGAGAGCACGTGCATGAGCCAGGATGTATCTCCAGGCTAGGAGATGTGTGCTAGGGAGAGCCGAGTGCGATGGCTGGTGGTATGGTACGCTAGTTATCGTAGGAGGCTTGACTGGGCATGGTTATGTCGATAGCTCCAGTGCATGGGCGTGGGTCGGTTGTGACCCTATGGATGGGCGGATTTGGTGCGTCGTCACTGGTATGGGGTGTGCGAAACCTTCAAGGCGATTAGAGTAAGAGCATAGATGATAGCTAGGAGCTCTTTCTCATGTACAAAGTAACGTTGCTCGTAAGAGCGAAGGTTTCGCGTCTCATATGCAATAACACATTGTGATTGATGAAGTAAGGCGCCTAAACCAACAGAACAAGCATCAGTCTCGACAATGAACTTCTGATCAAACTAAGGTAAACACGTAACAACAACATCAACAACAGCGCGATGAAGGGTATCAAAGGCTGTTTGACAATCAGGAGTCCATAAAAAAGAACGGGATTTCTTCAAGAGCATGAAGAGGAGCGGCCATAGTGGCAAAATGTGGAACATGACAACGAAGATGAGTGGCTATATCGAGAAACATGTGAACATGATGAACATCAGTAGGCATAGGCCAATCTTGGATAGCTTGGACCTTACGAGGGTCAAGGCGAATACAACCATCACAAATAAAACGCAAAAATTCAATCTCAGAAACAACAAAATAACATTTAGACAACTTAGCAAACAGCTGATGGTGAACAAGTAACTTAAAAACTGAGGACAGATGGGAAATATGCTTGGACAGAAAAGCACTAAAGATGAGAATATCATCAAAATAAACTAAAACACATCGGCCAAGAAGCGGACACATAACATTATTCATAACATTTTGAAACGTGGGTGGACCGTTTGTTACATCAAAAGGAAGCACATGAAACTCATAAAGACCAAGGTTAGTACAAAAAGCAGTCTTGTGCTCATCAGAAGGGTGCATCCTAATCTGATGGTATCTGAAATGAAGGTCCATCTTAGAAAAGATCTTGGAAGTGCCAAGCTCATTAGAAAGGTCATCCATGTGAGGTATGGGATACTGGTTCCAGATAGTCAACTTGTTCAAGGTTTGATAGTCAATACAAAGGCATTTAGTACCATCTTTTTTGTTAAAAAGAAGATCAGAGGCACCAAAAGGACTATGGCTAGGAACAATAAGGCCCTGACGTAAAAGTGTGGAAATCCGGAGTTGGACCTCATCACGTTCAACTTTAGACATATAGTAAAGGAGTCGGGAGGGAGGACCTGAACCATGACGTAAATCAAAATGGTGGTTGACATCACGTCATGGTGGTAGAGATGTAGGTTTCGAAAAGACATGAGCATACTAGTGTAATATATCAGAATTCACGTGACGTATAGGAGCCGGAGCTGGCGTAGCAGAAGTAGCAACTGAAGTAATCTAAACACATAAAACAGCGGCACAATGAGCTTTCGGAAGGCTGCGCATAAACTGCTTCCCACTAACCACTTGAGAATCCCCCTGAGAATCAATGCCAACAAGTGAATAGGTGATAGTACCATGTATGGCCGTGTCGATCAAGGCAATATACTCTCGCCCTGTAATGCGCACAGCTAAACGAATAGAGCGAGGACCAGGACGCCCAGCCCAAGTAGCATAAGCAAGCTGAGCATGGTAGGTAGCGGGAAGTGTCTCAAAAGCAAGTTTAGGCTCATCAAGTATCTGGATATAAATATGAGACTCATCGGCATCAACGTGCTCATGATAGAAAACAGTAGTAGGAGCAGAAGGAGGCTGACGACAATCACGGGCAAGGTGATCAGGACTCTTACAACAGAAATAGAGACACTTTTGTTGAATCTCAATGAACTCTGCAGCCGTGTGTAACGATGGACAAAAGCAGGTCGAGGTAGAGAAGGGTGTAATGAAGAAGAAGGTATAACAGAAGAATAGGTAGGTGAAAAAATAACAGAAGTAGAAGGGGCATGTATGCTAGTAGGACGAGGATGAGAAAAACAAGTAGAGATAGAAGTCTCAGGATACTTGTAGTAGCAAGTGATATAGCTTTAAAAAGTGAGAGAGCTCGAAAAGATGCAACATTATAGCGTAGTGGACCTTGAGGCTCAGTACGAAAGACATGCCACCAAGGAATAGCTCGTCCATCCAAGTGTAGGGCAGCTAACTGAATCTTTTGGATGTCGGTCTTGGGGCACATCAGAAAGTATGTTTCCAACTTAGCAAACCAATTTTCTAATAGATTCTCATCAGAGGAACCAGAATAGGTAGTAAGTTGGATCTTATCATGAAAGTCATGGGCAAAGTGAGGCTTGGGACCCGGAGGACGTGAAAATGGGAAAAACCCAAGAGGTGGAGTAGTAGAAAGAGTAGGATTAGTAAATGGACTACCAATAGGAGTATGCAATGAAGGAGATCCAAAGGTAGGTGTCATGGGGGCCTTGCCAGGGCCATGGGGCTGCAGAGAATCAATCTGTGACTGTAGAGAGGCGAAGCCAGTCATAGTAACATTTAAACAGGAAGAAATTCCAGAAATAGCTCTCTCAATGGCCTCCTGAATGTGATTCTGTAATGCTTCTTGAAGAGGCTCACCAGTAGATGGAGAGGTGGTAGCCATCAACAAAATAGTGATAAGATAGTCTACTTGAAGAATCAGAAACTCAACGAAGATAGACAACCAAGAAAGAGGAGAAGGGCATATACTCATAATAAAGGAGCCACAATGCATGAACAAATGGACATATTGAAGGAGAGGACATAAGTCATCACAACAGGTGAGCCAGAATAACACACAAAGGACTTGTAAGCAGCGATAAAACAATGTTGGAAAACTACTTCCGAATGTGTGAGTAATGCACGATAGTGATGGCTGAAGAGAAGTGTCCATGCCGCCGATAAAAAGTTTGTCGTAACGATGGAAACTGTCACCAACGTAGAAGAGGTAATGGTTGGAAAACCATGACCAGAAATAGACACTAACAAAAGTTCGAACACTGGATCAGCTTGGCTGAAATGGGTTCTGGAAATTGCTGAGAATAGGAGTTAGAAATAGGCGATTTACTAGATGGAAATGGGCGCTGAAAATTGCTGAGAATAGGAGTTGGAAATAGGCGATTTACTGGCTGGGAATGGGCTGGAATGGCCGCTAGAAATTGGCAATAAACTGGTTGAAAAATGGGCGCTGGGCTGGCTGAAAACGGGCGTTGAAAATGGGCGCTGGTCCTCCAAATGGCGACGAAAAACCTGCTGAAAAAAGGCGAAAACCTCCTGAAAATGGGTGTTGATCCGCCTCCAACCAACGACAAAATCTTGCAAAAAAAAGCTAAGCTGTAGGCTAAAAATGAAGCTGCAGATGGGCGTTCTCTTGGAGAAAAATCAGATCTAAAATATGCACCAGCCTCTAGCCAAGGAAAGTGCTCTGATACCAAGTTACGAGCTAAGATTCACTAGCTATGCTAGAAAGCATGAAAGAGAGAATATTTAATGAGGTTGAAGAAGAGCAATTATCATCAATTGAATAAAAGACTACAATGTTGCCCTATATATACCCTATTGATGAACCTTAAAGTAGGAATTCAACAGTAGAGGGAGGCAGAAGATTTGGAGGGAAAATAGTGCGCCCCCCCAATAGGAGGAGCTCCACTCCAAATCAATATGACCAAGTCCTAAAAATGTGACCAAATAGGGCCCAAGACCAGTACATGAATAGAAAGGGCCCATAGGCCTGCTTATGCATAATAAAGAATAAAAAGAATGGACGTGGCGAATGTAATGAGCAGAGTCCATTACTTAATCCATGGAGATTTTTGTCCACTATCGATGAGGTATAGGCAAGTGTTGTAAATGTCCCTTGTGGCTTACCACGTGTATATTTTTTGTGTGTGTAGAGAGCAAACAAGGATAAACTTATGGCACATTTATCTGGGCACGATGGGTCTTACTCAAGAAGTGAACCATTGTGAACTTGAAGTGAAGGTCTACTAATTCTAAAGTCCTGACCTTAGAAGTTGTGACTTAAAAAGAACAAATTAACCAAACACTGTTGAATAGAACTTGAAAAAGAACTCAAACTTAGTGAGGAAATTTAACATTCAATCAAAAAATTCGACATGCATGGCCATCAGTCTTATGGATGGTGTGAAAGTTTTAGAGAAAAGAGATGGAGATAGAGATAAAGAGAGAGAGATGAAAGAGGTAGGAGAAAGTGAGTGTCGGTGTAAGTGGTTCCAAAAATGATTCCAATCCAAGCTTGACAGATCCTCCTCAAGCCATAGCTCCAAGCTTTCTTCCAAGCACCTACACACATAGAAGCAAAAGCAAGAGGCAAAGCAAAACTGAATCGGAGAAGAATAATGAGGGAGAGGGGCGAGTTACTCCTTTTATAGGGAATGTGTTGCCTTTAGGAAGTGGCTGAGGTGTCCAAAATGAGTGTGAGAGGTGTAAGGGAGACTCTAGGATAAGTAACGTGAGAGGGTGGGGTGTATAGGTATGAGAGGGTGGTTATCCATTAGTTAGAGCAAAAGGGGAGGAGTAGGAGGGCACATTTTCCTAGGTGTCCTATGGCTTACAAGCCATGTGGAAAAGTAGGTAAGTTACATATTGATAAGGATAGAAGGTAGGTAACTTAACATTTAATGTTAGCCACTTTCAAGTTGAATATTTCTTTGTTTACAACATTGGAATTCACTCAAGTGTTTTTCATGACATGGGAAAGGCTTTGTATATGTCCATCTTACCTTGCATAATTTTCGTCAATTCCTAGGCCCTTTTTTCTAGGGGTTGCCCATCCCCAATCTTAGCGGAGTGTGACACAAAGGGTAATCAGTCCTTTGGTTTCTTCTCCCAGTCTTTATAGGCTCGAGTGAGCCTTCTTTATAGACTCGATTGAGCCTTCTTCAAGTATCGTCTTTAAGCTTTAAGAAGCTTCTCTAGATTCATTCTTCAGGTGCTCTTCTTAGTACCTGCACATACCCTTAAGAAAAGGTTAGGAGTCATACCATAAAATGGTTCATCATTAGATTCTATTTCTAGAACCTGCATATCAAACTGTTAGCATTGCTCTACAGTTTCATTTCTTGTCTTCAGGTAATGATACCTGCACTCATAATTCATCAGTTAGAGTAATAAGCTCTAATATTCAAAATACGTTTCATACAAAAAGAATGGAAGACTGGATAGCCTTTATTTCTTGGTCAATTTGGTCTATACAATTTTACACCCCTCCGACGCATTAAGCGTTGTCCTCAACAGACATTTCTCAAATAAACATTCAAAATTTCTGGATACTCTTTCTCAACAAATCTATGATGGTTCGATTGGTAATTTCACTTTGACCATCAGTTTGGGGATGGGAGGAAGAGAATTTAAGGGTTGTCTCCAGATTATCAAAAAGGGCTCTCCAAAAGTTGCTAGTAAATCTCGTATCCCGATCAGACACTATACTTTTGGGTAGTCCATGCAGCCTAAAGACGTGACGGATAATCAAATGAGCTGCTTCGGGTCCCTTAAGCTTTTTCTTATAGGGAATAAAATGAGCCTGTTTGCTAAATCTATCAATGATAGTCCATATCATCTCATTTCCATTTTTGGTTTTAGGGAACCCAGAGATAAAGTCCATGGTAATATGTTCCCAGGGTGCTTCAGGAATAGTCAAGGGATGAAGTAATCCTGGAGTTTTTAATCCTTGCTCATCTTTATTGTGTTGACAAACTAGACATGCATTTATATAATGCCTTGTGTCTCGATGCATGATAGGCCAATAAAAGAATCTTTTCAGAGCTTCCAGAGTTTAAGGGATTCCCCTATGTCCTGCATAGGGTGGACTATGGGTTTCTTGAAGGATCTTGGTTCTAAATGCTTGGGAATACATAGCTTATCTTCTTTGAATAAATACCCTTCTTTCAAAACATAGTCTTTATGACTTTGATTTCTTTCAAGTATTTCAAAGATATGCTGGAAGTCGGAATCACTAGCATAGATACTTTTCATAGGAAGGAAATCTTCATGATATGCTAGGGAAATATGGTTGACCTTGGGGATTCTTGATAATGCATCGGCGACCTTATTGTCCTTTCGTGGGTGATGAAGTAGTTGAAAATGGAAAGTGCTAAGGTAGTTAGCCCATTTTAGATGTTTTTCTCGAATTAGTTGCTGGGTGAGAAAGTACCTAAGGCTTTGATGATCTGTTTTAACTAGGAAATCATTTCCTAGAAGATAGTGCTTCCATAACTTAAGGGCATGAATAATGGCCAAAAGTTCTTTTTCATAAATGTCATACGGTACTTCTGCCCCTTGAAGTCGTCTGCTTTCAAAGGTTACAGCATGACCTTCTTGGTTTAAGACTGCCCCAATGCAGTCTAAACTTGCATCCACTTCCACAAAGAAAGGCTTACGAAGGTCGGGAATGATAAGAACAGGTCCAGTGATAAGTGCATGCTTTAGAGTATCAAAGGCATTTTGCTCTTTCTTATACCAATAAAATTTTACCCTCTTCTTAGTGAGTTCATGTAGTGGTGAGGCTATATGAGCAAAATGGTGAATAAACTTTCTATAATAGGAACATAAGCCTAGGAAAGACCGAACTTCATGAATATTTCTTGGTTTAGGCCAGTCTTGTATGGCTTTAATCTTTGAAGGGTCCATTTGGATTCCTTCCTTAGAAATCATATGTCCTAGAAAGTGTATCTTTTCTAGAAAGAATTCGCTTTTCTTGCCTTTTATGAGAAGTGAGTTTTCTTGTAGGGTTCTAAAGATGATTTCTAGATGTCTTTTATGTTCTTCTTTGTTTGCACTGAAGACTAAGATATCGTCAAAGAATGTTCCTACAAATCGTCTATGAGGTTGAAAGATTCGTTCCATCATTCTATTGAATGTTGCAGGAGCATTAGTAAGACCCCACCATAGTGATGCATACTTATCTAGATGTAACGTTGCAAATCGAATCTTGGAATGATTTGAGTATCTACTTTTCTCAAAGAAAGTATCAAGATTTTGAATCCAGGCAAGCAAACTCTCTTCATTGCTACTGTCTCCATCGAACTTAGAAAACTTAAAAAGTTTATTATCAATCTTAGCAACCCTCCTTTTCCTAGATCGAGCAGAGGAAGTTGACTTGGAGGAGAGATGACGACAAAGATGAAGAGGAGCTTGAAGAGCCTCGTGAGGAGCTATCCATCTTTGATTGGAGTTTTTGGAATTCACCTGAAATACACAAACTCAAGGCAAAAAGTACGAATAGACGTGTGATTCAGAGAAATGCCATTCTCCAAAAAGGAAGATAGAAGCTCGCATTAACAAAGTATTGTCTCTAAGATAGAAAGCAAGTTGGAGATCCAATTCTCGAGGATCCCCCAAATGGAGTCTATTAGCTCTAATATTAAAGAGATCTTGTAAGAAAAAGGAAATTCGAGCGGAAGGGAAATCTATTCGAAAGTAAACATACAAAGTCCTGTGTATTGGCATTTGTTTCAAGAATGAATACACAAGGCCCTCACATCAACTTCACAAAGAAAGAAAAATAATAGACCTTGGCTCGGATACCAAACTGTGAACTTGAAGTGAAGGTCTACTAATTCTAAAGTCCTGACTTTAGAAGTTGTGACTTAAAAAGAACAAATCAACAAAACACTGTTGAATAGAACTTGAAAAAGAACTCAAACTTAGTGAGGAAATTTAACAATCAATCACAAAATTCATTCATTCAAGAGACTTGCTGAGGGGTCAAGATGGGGACCCCCCCTCCCCGAAGGATTTTCTTTCAAATTATGCAAGATCAATTGGCCCAAGGCCAATTACATATACAATGGTTTTGGGAAGATGAATTCTTAGATCTTTACATCAACCAGAAGTTTACAAATTCTGGATCTTTAAGAATCTTATACCAAGTGGTTTCTAATGACATGCAAAGACTTACTGATCAAGAAATGAGCATGCATAGGCATTTGACATTAGGAGGCATGACATGCATGAATCCAATCTGACATGCAAGCTTCGATTCCAACATGCAAAGTCATTAGGCTAGGGATGGTATGACATGCAAGCTCTAGTTTCGACATGCAAGCTTCAAATCATACATGCAAGTTCCCAAATCAGACATGCAAATTCCAATCAGACATGCAACTCCCAGATCAAACATGCATGACCATTAAGCTATGGATGATGTGACATGCAAAACCATCAAGTCATGGGTGGTGTGACATGCAAAGCCATCAAATTATGGATGTGGTGACATGCATGGCCATCAGTCTTATGGATGGTGTGAAAGTTTTAGAGAAAAGAGATGGAGATAGAGAGAAAGAGAGAGAGAGATGAAAGAGGTAGGAGAAAGTGAGTGTTGGTGTAAGTGGTTCCAAAAATGATTCCAATCCAAGCTTGACAGATCCTCCTCAAGCCATAGCTCCAAGCTTTCTTCCAAGCACCTACACACATAGAAGCAAAAGCAAGAGGCAAAGCAAAAATGAATGGGAGAAGAATAATGAGGGAGAGGGGCGAGTTACTCTTTTATAAGGGAATGTGTTGCCTTTAGGAAGTGGCTGAGGTGTCCAAAATGAGTGTGAGAGGTGCAAGGGAGACTCCAGGATAAGTAAAGTGAGAGGGTGGGGTGTATAGGTATGAGAGGGTGTTTATCCATTAGTTAGAGCAAAAGGGGAGGAGTTGGAGGGCGCATTTTCCTAGGTGTCCTATGGCTTACAAGCCATGTGGAAAAGTAGGTAAGTTACGTATTGATAAGGATAGAAGGTAGGTAACTTAACATTTAATGTTAGCCACTTTCAAGTTGAATATTTCTTTGTTTACAACATTGGGATTCACCCAAGTGTTTTTCATGACATGGGAAAGGCTTTGTATATGTCCATCTTACCTTGCATAATTTTCATCAATTCCTAGGCCCTTTTTTCTAGGGGTTGCCCATCCCCAATCTTAGCGGAGTGTGACACAAAGTGCGATCAACCCTTTGGTTTCTTCTCCCAGTCTTTATAGACACGAGTGAGCCTTCTTTATAGACTCGATTGAGCCTTCTTCATGTACCGTCTTTAAGCTTTAAGAAGCTTCTTTAGATTCATTCTTCGGGTACTCTTTTTAGGACCTGCACATACCCCTAAGAAAAGGTTAGGAGTCATACCATAAAATGGTTCATCATTAGATTCTATTTCTAGAACCTGCATATCAAACTTTTAGCATTGCTCTACAGTTTCATTTCTTGTCTTCAGGTAATGATACCTGCACTCATAATTCATCAGTTAGAGTAATAAGCTCTAATATTCAAAATACGTTTCATACAAAAAGAATGGAAGACTGGATAGCCTTTCTTTCATGGTCAATATGGTCTATACAATTTTACAACCATTTACCTTTTAGAGCTCTTTATTTGGTAACATTTTTCTTAACAAGCACAACCTTATTGATGCTCTTGCTCTTACTATAGGCTTCAAGTTTCACACTTGGATCGATTGTAGGCTAGGTTGACACCTAAAATTTGCAAAATTTTACCAAAGATGGGAGTTGGTAAGGATGGATGGCTTCAAATTGTTGATGGTGATGGGCTAGCTATGTAAAACGTTTTTGTGGTTTTCAACAATGAGAATCAAGACTCTATCGTAAAATGGTAAAACATGGAATATATTGATGTGGAACGGGCCTGATATATCGCATGGAATGTCTTGGAATAGACTTCAAATTCAATGGAAACGACAACAACAAGAGAAAAGGAAGATGTGATCAATAGGACAATGTTAAAACATAAATGAAGGGGGGGAAATTAAAGAGAGCTGGGTACATTTAGCCACAACACTCATGGAGAGGGAGATTAATCCTCCCCAAGGAACTTTTCAAACTCGAATTGAGGTTTTTTATTATTCATCAAGATTTTTGGTGTTTATGGTGTGCATTGTATGTGACATTGAAGTAGAGGGGTAGATGAGTATCTCTACTAGTTTTCTTTGAACTTGATAAAGCTATTTCACCTTTATTTTGAAAAAAGGATTGCTTTAATAAAATATTGTATTTACATTTAGAATGTCTTCTTTATTCACCATTTCTTTGGCACTTATTGACATATTAGCTTGCTTGTTTGATAACTTTTTATGGCAGTTCTTGCAGCCGAGCCTCATTCGGTGTTGCCAATTGGGATTATAGCATTGTGCAATCACACTGGACATGTGCCTTTTACGAAGATAAAAGCACTTGCTAGTAGTGCGGTGAGTTTATGGTAGTAAGAGACATATTGACAAGCTTTTTTTCATATGTCAAAGTGGTTCTATCATACCAACAAAGAAATGCTACTCATAGTAACTAAGTTTGCAACCAGGGCCATTGATAAGTTTTATGTTTATATTTTTTATATTAGTGTTGTAAGGAATACCATTATACATTAAGTGCGTAGCTAATTACAAAATCACATGGTCTAACATGGGCTAGTGTAACAATAGCATGAATTGGTCTTACCACACCTTAGTACCTCTAGGTTGATTATGTGATTAATTGAATCTACATAGGCAAGTTTTCTAGAAATTAGTCAATGAAGTTAGTTATTTGACTTATTTAAAATCCATATTATGTACACGAAAAAGTTTCATAGAAGCAAAGTTTATTAAAGACCATGGCTTATACTTGTCTACCAAGTTTGTAGACAAGCTGTTTAGCAATAAATCATGGAAGTTAGTGATTCGACTTATTTAAGATTTCTATTACATACACTAAAAAGCTTTATAGAAGCAATCTTTATTCAAGGCAATGGATCATACTCTTTTATGAGGTTCTTGTATCTATGACCTCACCTGTTTTTCTCTTATAATGGTTTCGATATGCATTAGAATGTCTCACTCTGTTGTCCAGATGGATAGATGATTAAAAGTGAGAAAGTAGTTGGAATTCTTTTGGAGCTCTAGTGCGTTTGCTTGAAGGAAGCAAAGAAATGTTGACGATGAGACTAGATGTACCTTCACAATTGAAAATAACAAGTACTATGAATTATTTTCTTTAGTTTTCTTTGTCAATTTTTTTTATTTGTTTGTGATAAAAATGATTGTTGAGTCACGACTTATCATAGGAGTTAGGAGCCATTATCATATTATGGTAGTACTAAGTGATTCATGACATTTCGTATCGTTAGGATGTTCTCTTGGTCCTTGTAGCCAAAGGATCATTGGCTTGAACCAAGAGCTGCATAATCCTTTCAAGCATATTTTTTTTGCCAAAAGTGTGTTAAAAGGTGGTTATGAAGAGATGTCATTTTATCTTACATAAGTGATGTTTGAATCTTAATAATTATGAGCATTTTTTATACTTTCATTAGTACTTTTTTGGGCCAAAAGAGGCTAGCTTGAAATAGAACTCCTTGGATATGGTTGCCCTTTTTTATCTTGAGAAGACTATGAGATTATTCTTGAACATAAATGATTGCTATTTTAATGAAAGCTTCTTTACCGTCTTTTGGTATTAATGGACATTTTCAAGCCAACCTTTTTGTTTCAATGATGTTGTGCTTGTTCATACTTAAATACCTCTACATATGACGTAACTAGCATCATTTATTTCTTACATCAATCATTGTACTCAATTCCATATTTCTAAGACCCCTTAATGTATCTAAATACTCTCTTAGCAGCTTTTTAGTGTGCTTTCTTTGGCTTGGCTTACAACTCCTATTGCAAAAGATACCCATGTGGTCGTTAAATAGATTAGAATACCAACTAGTGTCTTTTATAGAGAATCTCATCCCACCTTCTGTGAATCTTATTTAAATAGCTTTCAACATGTGTCAAAATAAGTCGAAATAGGTTTGTGCTCAACATATTGAACTTCAAGATTTTCAAATATCTTTTTCATGTGTGTAAGTATGAGTTATAATAGGTTTCCACTCAAGCACATTGTATTTCTCAAGACTTCAAACAACTTCTTATGTGTGTTAGTAGAAGTTGGAATAGGTTTGAACTTAAGCATATTTATCTCCTTCAAGACTTTTGGAGCATATAATTCCTAAGGAACAAAATGGTTTTAAAGTTAACTCCTAGGCATTTGTGTAAAAAAAAACCTTCATGTCAATATTTTTTCGAAGTCCTATTTCGCCAACCAAAATCCTTATTGTCTCTGTGATGCCTAAATCATCCACATATAGATGGCCTTATATATGCAGGGCCATGCTTGGGCCATTGATTAAACAAAATTGATTGCAAAATAAATATTTACAACGGCTTTTTCCTTGCAAGGTGCTTCTTTCCTAAGTTATCTTGGGTTCCATGGAAATGCCTCTTAGGCTTTTGTATTCCAGCCCCCACACTCCCCCGTTGCTAATCGGTTGCCAGTCCAATGGCAATTATTGGATGAGTGGTTTTTTTTTTTTGTTCACCGAAAAAGGGCCTCTTGTTGTTCAGCTTCCAACTTGGCCGTTTAGTGACAGTTCTCTTGAATGAGCTTGTCGTTATTGTCTGGGCCCTTAAGGTGGTGTCGTCCTTGAGGGGGTCGTAGACATGGGAACTATGGGGCAACCATTGTGCGCATTGCCACTCTTCCACTCGGCCAGCATGTTGCGAAGCTATCATTGCCGCGCGTGATAATAAACACATGTAACCGTCAGTTGATCGTGTCTTTTCAAGCTGGGAAAGGGAGTGTTGGGGTTGAAACACAAGGAACCTAAGGAGCTGTCTCAATAATAGAATTCAAGATAGCTCAGAAAGGAGAGCTCCTTGCAATTGAGAGCCGCTTGGTGCACTGTTGGATCGACTGAAAAGCGGTGCTTTAGAAAAAACTGGTCCAAGGCATACTGAAAGTTGGCTTGTTGCACCCAGTCCCGGAAGTTAGGTATGATCGGCCAGTTGGGAAGTGCACTAGCGTCTGGCTGCTCCGGCCATGGGTCTAGTGGTTCGATTGGCATATGGCGGGGGTCCATTTATAGATACCTGGGAATTCTAAAATATTCCAACAGGGCCTTTTTGTCATCCTTGAAAGGAATGTTGCGCCAAGTGGGTTGAGGTGCTAGCTGCTCTATTACTTGTTTTTCTTTGCCCTTGACGTCGGGTGAAGAGCATGGCAAAACATGTCCCCCTCTCATCTGTTCATCTGGGTACTTGGCCTCGTACTCCTGTCTTTGGCTTCTTGAAAGCATGCTTGGTACTAATAGTGGCCTCCCTTACTGGTGTCCTTGGATCGTGATTCACTTGGAGAGGGGGTTGCTTGTGAAGAGTCTATCCCAGATGATTCACCTTCCGGTACATCCATCTGCTCAATTGTAAAAGATGTGTCGAATTCAAGAGGAGTTGGCGTGGATGCCTGCTTGTTTGCAGGTTATGAAGCTATCCCTTGGCTTGTGGTGGCCGGTTGGGTGTCTTGAGAGGTGGCTGAAGGGCCTTGGGCTGCTATCAAGTCATCCAACTACTTGTCATTCTGCTGCTCGAGTTTTCCAATCACGTTGAAAAAGGGTTCGATATATTCTTCGTGCTTGGCTTCGAAATCCTGTAGCAGCTTTTTATGTGTTTGAAGTATTCTCTTTGGAGGGTGTGGCTTCTGGTGATTGGGCAGTGGGAAAAGCTGCTGAGAAATCAATTAGGCATGCTGCTTGGTTCATTTCCAGCTGGGTGAGTAAGGGCCCCGTGGCGGTTTGCTTCTTCGGGGACAACAGGGCTTTGGAGATTTCTTCTTGAATAAGCGTAGCCCAGCTATAGTTGTACCCCATTGGCTCTGTGACGGTTGCTATTAGTTAGGTACATGAAAAAAGAAAGTGAGATTCTAGCCTTTTGAGTCTTGGTCACTTCGAAGAAATTGACCACAAAGGTGGCTGCACCTCGGAGGACTTCATCGACAATGGCTTCAAGCAAGATGTCGTTGTTTGTGCGCCATGCCCACGTGGTTGTCCATATAAGGAGTCACCTCCTCCACCCTTGCCCTGTTAGTAGGTATGTGCCTTGGCCCAAAGCTAGGATTCCAATAACCTTCAATTCTTCGATGGTGTAGCGTGGGTGACTTGATTTAGCTTGTATTTTAGTGAAGTCTTGTTTGCATTGGCGGAACTGGCTAACGTAAATCCCGCGGCAGTAAGAACATCTTTTGACCATGAGTGTTGTTGAACTTATAAACCTAGTTAAATAAATAGTACATGGTACATGGTCATACTTGGGTCCAAATTTTTCTAAGGCCCAAGATAACTTAGGCAAATTTTTTTAGTACAAATGTGGGAGGCCTTCTTGCATGATGATGCCACGTAGCCCCCCATGCACATGTGCATGGGGGAAAATAAGTTAGTTTGCCACCTATCATGACATGCATGCAACATGCAAAATGCATGCATGAGAATTTTGATACTTGGCAAATGCATGCCAAGTATTGTACATACTCGAATTCTATTTAATAGAGGCTCCACGAGTTTGAGAGTGTGTTGGATTGGAAGCATCCTCCATCTTCTTTGTTTATGTGTCTTCTTGATCCATTTATGGTGTAGGAAGTCGCTGCTGGACAGATCTGGATTTTCAATTGTTTCTCCCTCTTCTCTCATCCAAATTAGATGAGAACAATTGCAAACGGATCCTTGGTGGAGGGCGCTACTATTCACACCATTTTTGCTTCCAAATATGGAGCCATGACAGCCATAAACCATTTGTAGGAGGGCGCTGGTCCAGTTTGTTTATTCTTTCATTTCTCTTTAAGGAGTATCTCTCACCAGGAAGTGAGTCTGATCGTAGTCGGGTTTAAGCCTTGGTTGGTAAACCCTAGCTGGCCATGCCATATTCGATCAAGATATACTCTGTATAAGAATCGTCTGATGTAGTCATGGGTGCGAACGGGAGATCTGTGATGGAAATGCCAAGTGTGTCGAGTAAACGAGAGGCCTGAGAGAACCATGATAGTTGAAAACCCTGACTGTGCAGATATTGAGATGAGGTGAGTGCTACATGTGTGTATCTTTGCTCATCCAAGGAGAACAATCTAGCTCTCCGAATATAAGTGATAAGCAGATTGATAGCGTCCAGCTGTAAAGGCGAAATTGCAAATTCCTTTAAAATGATCTGATGTGGGACGAAGGGCTTAACTCGTATTATATGTGATAACATAAGGATCTGATACCAGCCCAATCAAATGAAGTAAGACCTGTACACCATGCCTCTGTTGCGTATATTGTTGTGGGGATAACAAGAGTATCCAAGAGCTGACACTTACTCGGGACGTCCTAAATAAACATCCGAAAACAAGATCTATCTAACTGGACAAGGGAGGTATGACCCTTTCCAAGTCGGAGCTACAACAACTTGCCGCTTACCAAATACAAGACTAGTAAAGAGGACTTTCAGGTAAGTGTAGGATGATACAACTTCTAACTGTTTTCTAGCAAAGATAAGCTCCTGTTGCTGGATGAAGGCTTTGGAGGCCATAATCTTGGTCTTCACAATATTAACAGTTATGATCAAAATCTCAGGTGTTGAATCAATGAAGCATAAAAGACAGCAATAGACTAAAGCCCTACAAGCAATAGACAAGACAATAGGTTCTCCCACAAAGAGCCCAAGCAATACCAATCAATAATCTGAAAAATGAGTGTACAAATGCCCCTATAAATACCCTATCAATGAACCCTAAAATAGGAATTCAAAAGTAAAGGGAGGCAAAATGTGGAGGGAAAATAGTGCGCCCTCCTACGGGCCCCCACTCCACATATAACCATATAATAAGGGCCCAAGGCCAGTCAATGTCATAAAAAAGGACCCAGTGCGGGTCATAAGCATATAAAAGGCTCTGGGGCCTGTACATGACTAATATAAAATGCGTAACCAGAAATATACATAACCAACAATAAATGTAAAGAGGCCTGCGGAATATATGCAGAGTAGCCCAGTAGGCCTGTATCCTGTAGTCCGTAACTCTCCCTGGCTATAAAGAACATTGCCCCAAATGTAGACAAAATAAGATAAGAACCAGTGCCAGAGAAAAATACTGCATCAAGATATCCCATCTGAGAAAGGAACATCAAGAGAAGCCGGAGCATCCCGAGAAGCAATGGTAGCTGCAAGTGATCGAGCCTGATAAGCCAGGATAGGGATATGATAAAAAAGATCAATGGGCTCCCAAGTAGCCTCCTCAATAGGACGACCATCCCACTGGACCAAAAACTGAACCTGCTGATGGCGACGACTATGCAATAAGCGCACCTGTAAAATAGCTGGAGGAATGGAAAAAGCTCTGGATCTGTAGGAAATGAGGAATCTCGAGGAGCATCATCCTCAATAGCAGCACGTAATAAACTGACATGAAAGATATCACAAGCCCGAGTAGTAGAAGGTAACTCAAGACGATATGTAACTGGACTGAGGCGCTCAAGAATCTGAAAAGGCCCATAATAGCGCGGTGCAAGCTTCTCAGTATAAGCAAGACCCTGTACAAAACGATGGCGAGCAAAGCGTAACCGGAGAAAAACAGTATCTCCCTCTGCAAACTCAACATGGCGCCGATGACGATCAACAATGGTCTTGTACCGCTGCTGAATATGCTGTAAATGAGTAGCAGCTCTAGTAATAATCTCCCGAGCACTCGAAAGATAAGATGAAATAGTAACAGGTGCATCATCTGGAGGAGCAGGTATACCGGGTAGAACTGGTGAGTATCCATGAGCAAGCAGGAAAGGAGAAACACTTGTGCTGGAACTAACAGAACTGTTATAACTATACTCAGCCAAACATAAATGCTGATCCCAATCACGAACAGAAGGAGAAACATAATGTCGTAAATAATCCTCCAATACCCGGTTAATAACCTCAGACTGACCATCCGCAGAAGAATGATAAGCAGTGCCCATAAGTATCCTAACATCCAAGATAGGCATAAGCTCTGTCCAAAAACCTGATGTAAACTTGGTATCCCAATCAGTAAGTATAGATCGTGGGAGACCATGTAAGCGGAAAATCTCAGAAATAAATATACGACCACACTGCTCTGCTGTAATAGTACGTCTGACTGGTATGAAATGAGCTTGTTTAGAAAACCTATCAACTACCACCAAACAAGAGTCATGACCACGCTGAGTACGAGGAAGACCTAAAATGAAGTCCATAGATATATCAGTCCACTAGCGGGAAGGAATAGGCCAACTTTGAAGGAGACCGCCAGGTTTTTCACGGGAATACTTGTTACGAAGGCAAAAATCACAAGTATGAATAAGGTGGGAAAGCTCAGGCTTCATGGAAGGCCACTAAAAATGTTCTTTCAAACGGAACAAGGACTTCTGAAAACCAAAATGGCCACCAACAGGAGAGGAATGGGCATCAAGGAGCTGTGGACGTATGCCGAGAGTGCTGGGAATACATAACGAACCATAGTGAAACAAACGATGATTAACAATGGAATAAACCAGGTGAGGGTGAGAGGAAGGACGAGAGGCAAACGACATAAAATCACGAAAGTCTGGACATGTGGCATAAGCCTGAGGAAGATCATCATACCAAGAGTGGGGAGATGTAACAAGACTGTAAGTAAGAGCAGGTAAACGAGACAAAGCATCAGCAGCAGCGTTACGTTTACCAGGCTTATAATGAATATCAAAATGAGAGGACTGTAAAAACTGAAGCCAACGGTACTAACGATCACTAAGATCCTTTTGTGTATACAAATAACGAAGTGACTGGTGATCATTACAAACATCAAACGGAACACGATACAGATAATGACGCCATTTCTTTAAAGCAAAAATGATAGCAAGCAACTCTTTTTCATGAGTGGAATAGCGCTGCTCATACAAACGAAGACGACGGGATTCATATGCAATAACACACTGACGTTGACGTAACAAAGCACCTAATCCTGTGGAACTAGCATCAGTCTCAACAGCAAAACGCTGGGAAAAATCTGGAAGACATAAAACAGGGGCAGTGGTAAGCTTAACCTTCAAAGTATCAAAAGCTGATTGACATGCGGGAGTCCAAGCAAACGAAGTTTCCTTTTTCAACAGAGCATGCAAAGGAGATGCAAGAGTGGCAAAATGAGCAACTGGTTTACGAAGATGGATAGCAAGACCAAGAAACATACGAACATCATGAACATTAGCAAGTACAGGCCATGAAAGAATAGAACGGACCTTATGAGGGTCGAGACGAACAGTACCATTAGTAACAAAGAAGCCCAAAAAGTCGATTTGTACAACAACAAAATAACATTTAGAACGTTTAGCATACGGATGATGAGTAACTAACAAAACAAAAACAGAACGAACGTGTTGAACATGAAGAGAGAGAGTGGTGCTATAAATGAGGATATCGTCAAAATAAACAATGACACACTTTCCAAGCAGAGGACGAAAGATGTTATTCATGACATTCTGAAAAGTGGGCGGGCCATTGGTAACACCAAAAGGACACGAAACTCATACAGACCAAAGTGGGTACGGAAAGCTGTCTTGTGCTCATCAGGAGGATGTATATGAATCTGGTGATAACTGGAACGGAGGTCAAGTTTAGAAAAGATCTTGTCTTGGCCTAACCGGTCAAACAGGTCATCCATATGAGGGATAGGGTACTGATTACGAATAGTAAGTTTATTTAAAGCACGATAATCTATACATAGTCATTTAGTACCATCCTTCTTATCAACAAGTAAAACAGGAGCACCAAAAGGACTGTGGCTAGGAACAATAAGGCCTTGACGTAATAAATCAGACACCGGACGCTGGACTTCCTCGCGCTCAACAATAGACATACGAAAAGGAGCACGAGAAGGAGGTGACGCAGAGGAAACAAGGTCTATATGCACCGCCACCCCCTGTGGCAGACCACCACCCATTCCTCAGACAGATTGTGAGCTGGCTGGGTCTGCTGCCAACGTGACGACCTGTGTAGGTGCTGTCTCCCTTTTTTTTTTTTTAAACCAAAGGTTTTCAT